>JADHZB010000762.1:0-18502 GCA_015657535.1 Nephromyces sp. MM_2019
CACACACACACACACACACACACACACACACACACACACGCACACACACACACACACACACACACACGCACACACACGCACACACACACACACACACACACACATGCAAAGCAGTAAAACGCACACATACAAACTAGTTAGACACACAAATTCACACACACATTAACATCCACACACTAAACATTGACACGCGCACACATAACATAAACACCCAAAAATACCCCCCCCACACACACATGTACACCCACCCCTCATAGAAAACCCTCTCTCACCTGAATCAATACATTACTACAGGATTTCTTATATACAAAATCTTGCTGCAAACTCTCCCAATTCTCTGGAAAAGTGGCTTCATTCGTACAGCAGATTGGAAGATCATTCATTAACGTCCAGAAAAGAGGAATAGGCTTAACTTTCGCATCAAAAGGTTGCATTCTGATGAAATCTACGTTTTCCACCAGCTTTCTCTCGTGAAGGAGCTTCATTTCCTCCTTGAAGAGAGCGCTACCAATGAGTCTGGAGCTGGAGTATCGTCGGAGAGACTTTGAATCCTCGTCTTCACTCTGTTTCCTGTTTCTCAGCTGCTTCGCCTTCGACGTTTCATCGAAAGAAAAGCTGGCATCACTGCTGAATTTGACTTCATTTCGGGAAGCAAAAGAGGTTGTATACCTTTGAAGAAGATGAGTTCTAGCCTTACTTTCAGGAGCTATATGATCAGATGATAGTCCGAGAGTGTGACGATGATGATATCTTCCCTCTCTTCCTGACTTTCCTGCTCCTTGTGCTGTTTTCTGACGCTCTCCGACTGCTTTATCAGATTCCGTGTCTTCAGGGGAAAATTCATCCTCAGAGGTGGAGGAGATATTGCTTTCTCTCCCTCTTTTTTGCAGAAGTAAACCTTCCTGTTTGTCTCTCCAAATAAAGCCCAAAACCTCGTCTTCTTCATCTTCAATACTCTTGACACGAAGGAGTTTCTTATACATCGCAGTATGTTGCTTCAAATTCTCTTCTTCATCTTCGCTGGAGCCTGCAAAAGTTTTTTGTGATCTGCGTCTTGCACTTTCGCCTTTTTTAAGTATTTTATCACCCTCCAAATAATCGCATTGACTTTTACTCCCATCTTCAAGTTCTCGTAGCGTACGTACACTCGTTGTGCTAGGAAAAACCGCGTCTTGAAGCCCCGAATGATGCTTTCCAGAAATGAGATTTCTTGCATCATGCTTGTCAGTGCCTTTGTTCCTGATGCTGCTTATATAACTAGAGAATAATGTCTCATATTTGCCATCTAAGAGGTTATTGACTTCACTTTTACTCCTTGAAGGGGCACTTGTATACTCTGCATGAGGATATATGCACTTCTCAGCAACGCTAGGCCCTTTGCGACGTTTTAATTCGAGGATTCGAGCTCCAGTGGGGCTCTCTGCAAAATCTTCACCCTCTGCGTCCATTTCTAGCGATTCTTCGTATTTTTGTTCATCAAATTCATCTTCAAGATCTCCTTTTAAGCTACCTTCCCCTTCCAAAAGCTCACTATTGCTGCTCTTGCTGCTATTGCTGCTGCTATAGTCACGAAAAACGCGATTCTGATGCTTGTTATTTGGAGACTTCACCAAGCTGGTGCCTTTCTGAAAGAAGGCCATCTTCCCTGGTGAAGTAAGCAATGTTTTCTGCTTCTTGAGATTCCTGTTTAAAAGTGCATCTTCATCTTTATCCTCATCTTCGTCTTCAAAGCCGTCTTCATCTCCTCTTTCATCCGCTTCTGCGTAAAACTTGGTGGGGGTTTTCTTCGTATTAGCATCATCATCTTCAGAGAAGACATCAGAATGCATCTCATTACCTCTCAAAGCTATGCCATCATCATTTTTTCTACGTGATATTTTAAAGGCTGATTTCGACTCAATAGGAGATGTAGAAGCTTTTCTAATACTCTTCTCCCCTATCACCACCCCCCCCTTTCCCCCGCTCTGAAAGCGACGATGCAAATCCTCATCTTCAACGAGATTTTTCTTCAAACTCTTCACATTTCTGCCTATATTATTCGCATGACTTCTCGCTAGGCCAAACTTATTAGCATTAACTTTAATAAGGGCTTGAGTAGCTTCGCTCTTATAACGAGAATCAGCAGCTACTTGAGACAAAGCAGCCCTACGCTTCAATGCTTCTCTCTTTGACGTATCAAACAGTCGAAGATGATGATTTTTCCTCATCTCTTCAAGCTTATCAATCTCGTAGGCAGGAGGAGCAGGAGGAGGCAGATAGTACATTCCATACTCCAAGAGCATCTTCCCAGCAGATATCGTACACATCTCATCAATTTTGGCGTCCAGGTCTGCTGTATTAGCAGCTGGGGATGCTTGAATAGCGTAGTTTCCGTTGGAATCATAGTGTGTGTGCGTCGACCTACTCAGGAATGAGCGACTGGAAGATCCGTAAAGAGGTTTGCGTGAAGCGTCGATGGTAGCAGAGAGTTTAGAAGCAGAAAAATCCTTGTCTGCTTCATGCTGTTTTGTGGTGGAGGGAATGTGAAGGCTATCGTGAGTAAACTGCGGCTTTTCATCTTCTCTGGTAGTAGCGTAGCGGGAAGATTGTGATATCTTCTCTGTAGGAGCCTGCTGAGCCTCAAATGTGGATTTTAGTAGTGTTTTGGGGTTTTGCTGATTGTGCTGCTTCCGCTGCTGATTCTCAACCCCCCCTTCCACTCCCCCTGTATTCTTGTCAAATTGAACTCGTCTTAAGCCCCCATTAGCAGCTTCACCAGAGGCAACCTCCCACTCGCTCTCGGCAGCTTCAAACTTCTCTTTCCGCTGGTTTTTCTCACGCTCTTTGAGATTCAAACGAATCTGCTCTTTCTCCATCTTCACAAGTCTAGGAATGCCTGGAAACACCGTAATAGGCAAGTTGCAGCAGTTCCTTATCACTGCTACTGAAGATAGAAAGATGTCAAAGCGCATGCTATGCCCCTTGGCGCTTCTAGGCGATGTACGTACAAGCAGCAGCACCTGCTTAGCGACGCTAGGGTTAGCATTAAGGGCCGTGCCTGATGGAGATAACACCGTAAACATATCCTTCCAATTGTATGGTGGTGGGTAATAGGAAGTGTGTGTTTCCTGCGAGGTGAGTTTGGTGGGCGGGGTTGGGAGGGTTTTTCTAGTGGTTGTATAAGTGGGAGCAGCAGTATTGAAGCCACCACCAGCAGCAGTAGAAGCAGCGTTGAAGCCACCACCACTCCCCTCCCCACGATGAGGTTTCTTTCTCACATCAGAGCAGCTCTTGGAATGTAAACGAGAAGCTTTTCTGGGAAGAGGAAGGAGAGTTTTTGCTACTGTTTCATCTTCAACTTCAGTCTCTTCACTTCTCGGTAAGAGAGATGTGCTATGATGCTTTTCATGAGCAAGAGGAGTAGAGACGGCATCTCTATCTACAGGGGAAGAAATAGACCTTTTCATACTACGATAAAAGCTCTGATGCTTCTTATCAATGAAAGAATTGGAGTTAGTCCAGCTTTTCTTCCTTAAAGAAGCTCTCAAGCTCTTCATCATCTTCTTGTATCGTAAAAAATCTGTTTCACTATCTTCATTAGGGTAGAAAGAAGCTGATTCTGGCTTGATTTGGGAAGAGGATTCTGTAGAATCCACCCTATTTTTCTTGGAGATTTCATCTTTCTTTTCGTCTCGGTTTTTCCCTGGTTTTTTTGGTGGGTATTTAACTGCTGTTTCATTGTTTTTTGCATCTTCATCTCCTCTCTCGCCTTCTCTCTCTCTTTCGTCTTCTCTCTCATCTTCTGCTTCGTTGGAAGATGAAAGAAGATATTCTCTAGGTGTGTGTTCGGCTCTAATAGGGTTGACCAAAGCCTTGCCTTCCAATTGTTCATCCTCCAGAAAATGAGTATAAACAGACTTCTTCGTAGTAGGAGGGAGGGGGGTAATAATCCTCTCCATTGAAGGAGTGGATGTACCAGAAGCCTCAAAAGATGCGTTATCTTGGTTAACAAGTGCATCACAGATACCCTCCAGGCTCGAAGAACCAGCCTCCGATTCTCCCAGTTTCGTAGTTTTAAAGCTCTTTTTGAAGCCCTTTCTCTCACCCTTTTCAGGGGAGGCTGCTCTCACCATATTTTCATGCAAAAACAGCGGCTTTCCCTGCGCAGAATCCACTTGAAATAAGCGAATTTGAGGGGAAAGTTTCGCTTCGTCACGCTTTTTGCTGCGAAAAATAGTGGATTCAGGCTCTTTCACTGCACTAAAGCTTTGTTTTTCTGCACTTTCTGTGGGATGAGAGCCTTCTTTAGAACTTGCTTGTGCAAGAATACACGGTTTTCCATCTTGCTGCTTCTCATCGTATGTTTCGCTATTCACTACCTTAACTTTCTCACCCACAAAACCCGAAGAATCGTCTTCAAATCTCGAATCAGCTGAGATTTCGGGATTTTTTGCCAGTTTTTCAGCATATTTAACTCCTAAAACACCTTTTATGCTTGCTCTTGCACTTTTTCCCATATCTAAAGCTAAGCTATCGCTGCTTTTCCTCAAACTCTCATTAGCGGAGCTAATCACTGCATCATCCTTCTCAGCAGTAACGCTAGGCTCATTCCGAAAAGAGCCAGAATACTCACCATTATCACCACTATTGCTGCTATTCACTCTATTCTTGCCAACTCCATCCACTTCTTCGTCTGGTAATAAAAAGCTAATCCGGCTGGAGAGAGAGCTAGAAACACTAGAATCTGCTGCTAGTAAACCTCCTCCTGCTACTCTTCCACCAACTGTAGACCTATCCCCTCCTTTCCCCCCTAAGACGTTAGCAAAGTTAGTTTCGCTGCTTAAGCATTCACCAGATTCATCAGCAGCTGAAGAAAAGTTATCCAAAGAGTATGAATAGGAGAGTTGCTTGCCCTCCTTCTCTCCTGAAAGTATTCCCTTCGAAAAAGCCTTTGAAGAACTCAAAATCTTCGCACTATTCGCCCTCATATTCACCGATAGCTTCGCTTTGATCTTCCTGAAAGAATGAAGCTTTGAAGATGTCCATAAGTACTGCTTCTGAGCTTCAATAAAGTCCTTCTGCTTAGTGAAGTACTTTGAAGACAGTAGCCCCTGATTAAGGCTCTTGAGAATGCTCGCTCCCCTCCTCTTTGCAGGCTCAAAATTTTGTTTTTCGGGTAGAATAAGACGAAAAACCTCACGCTTCTCCTCCACTAGGCAAATGTCAGAAGAATCAATCTCAAAGACGTAGTTCAGTAGTTGAAGACGGATGAAGAAGGGGGTGATGTTGCCGTTTTTATCGCAGGGTAGAGCTCCTCTTTTCTCTGTCTCTAGGATCGACCAACTAGTCTTGGAGGGTTTTTCTGCGTCGGCGGGTTCTGTAGTGGTCCTGACTTGTGGTTTGACTCCTGAAGGAAGGGAGGTGAGTGTCAGTGGGGGGTTTGAGGGTGGGAAAGGGGGGTGGGTGCCGATGGGGGGGCTGAGGGAAGGGGTAAGTTTCGGTGGGTGGTGAGTTTCGCTGGGGGAAAAATTGCGTTGGGGGGTAAAGGGGGGTGTATGAGGAGAGCAGGCTACAACAGATTTACTGGGAAGAAGCAGTTTACGTAACTGCACAAACACCAATGAGATCTTCAGGATCAAATTGGCATTGATTAGCCTTTAGGAGCTTAATAAAGGACTTTTAAGTCTCTCTAAAAGGTGATGTGGTGGTGCTATGGATGAACCTGAACTCATACACACACACAAAAAAAAAGACACACACACACACAAAGACACACACACACACAAAGACACACACACGTAAGTACAGATTCACACACGCACATAAAAAAAACAAACACACAAAAGCTCACACTCTTAAAGTAGATGGAAATGCAGTGAAGCTTTCTTCACTACTTTCTTCGCATATTCTAATGAGAAGCACACAAGCAGCGCTCTATTCATACAACCTTTACTAAGGCTGGAAATATATAGTTGGGAATTTAAGAAAGTAAAAAAAACAGAGTAGAAAGCAACGGATTTGTGTGATTGTGTGTGTTTCGTGTGTATTAAAAATAAGCAAACAACAAAACGCTTTTCGCGAAAAAGGTTAGTATTGTCTTCAAAAGGAGAAGGAAAACCAAAAAACACATAGAAACTTAAAAAATGGAAAAAGACATCAAAAAAAGAATTCGGCTGAATAGAGAAAACTGCACTTTTTATGTGTGTGTGTGTGTGTGCTGCTTATGCCTTTCTTCCCTTCTTTTTGCTGCAGTTTTCGTGCATTTTCCTCTTCTTTCTGCTCTTTTCTCGCTTTTTTTCTTCTTCTTCTTCCTCTTGTTCTCCCACTTCATCCACTGCTTCCTCCTCTTTTATATGCTAATCTCCCCCGCACCCCGCACCCCTCCCCCATCCTCTATCCTCCTTCATTCCAAAAAATATATACACACACACAACCTACTGGTAGTATACAGAATCTTCTGCCCCAGTAGATTATAGAGATGAGGGGTGCTCTGAGCTTCTCTCTGGCTCTTCTGCTGAGCATTAATGAAGGCCTTCAGCACAGACTTTGAGTTTTCTTGCTGATTCGCCGAACTGATGCCAAACAAGTTCATTTGATTGTTAAAGGCAGCATTCCTCAACATATCACCTAAAAATTATACAATCAGAGGCTTAAAGGGGCTGTGTGTGCGTGGAGCAGGAAGGCAGTAAATAGATGATAGCGAAATGATTCAAATATAAAGCCAAAGAGGGTAGTGTGTGCAGGTTTCTGGGGGAGGGGGGGGGAAATTAAAGCATTGAGCAACCTGCAAGTGAATTGCGGATAAATTAGAAAGTGAGGGGCATAAAAAGGGTTATAGCTAAACAGAAGCGAAGCTAACACAGATGGAGCCAAACGCAACTGAAGGCAACATACCCAAAACTAAACACACGTAAAAAGCAGCACACACACCACAAAAACCCCCTAAAAAAAGACAGACCTAGCAACTTTCACCTACATCTTCGAGTGTATGTACACTCCCCCCCTCCCCAGATCGAAAATCTTCAAACTTTCAATCAAAACGCCCACACTTTCATACCGGCAAAATAGGCAGATGGATGCATAAATTCGTTGGTTTTCGATAGAATTTGATCGCCAATCATCGCTACACTCAAAATATCAGACAAAACCTTCAGCATATCGAATCTTCCGCCAGTTCTAATGAGAGTGCCATTTCTATGCAGCAGAGTACGAGAAAAGGAGAAGTTTTCATCAGTTTGATGAGGTTTTTGCAGCTCTCCAGAAGCAATTTGTTCCTCATCTTCAGCAGCATCTTCAGATAGTCTAGATAAACTCCCAGTTTTGTGCTTCTGCCAGTTAAATCTTCGCGGTATCTTCGCTTCATCATTTCTCCTACTCATCTTCAAGTCGGAAAGATGTTTCTTATGATGAAGAAGCTGGTGATTTCGGTGAATCGACAGAGCATCAGCATGGTCCGACGTGCTAGAAAGGAAGAGCTGCTCAGAAGGGTGTAAATGCTTTGCGGAAACTCCACCACCAAATCCTCTATTTGATGTATTCTTAAGCGAAGAGTAAGAAGCTTCATTGTAGCGTGTTATACGCTGCTCTTCAGCATTAATATGCTGGCTTTTCTCTCTTTGGGTGGTGGTATTTTGGGAGTTTTCTCGAGAATTTTGCAGCTTCTTGTTGAAGGTCTTTTCGCACGAAGAACCCATCCTCTCTCTAGAGGATGAAGAAGCATCAGCCTCATATTGAAGCATAGAAGACTTGCTAGGGGATTTCAACAACAGATCAAAATCTTCATTACTTCGAAGCCAAGCTGAGCTACGCATACTCGCCGTTTTCAGGGCATGAAGGCTATTAGGCTGATTCTCAAGTGTCGTTCTAGCTCCTTTCTTGGGAGGGGGACAGCTAATCCGAGCTTGGTGTGCGAATTCTCCTTCTCCTTGCATGCTAGTCTTTGAAGAAACCTGCTTCTTCATAGATTCAGCTTGCTGGTTTCCAGTAGGCGCCAGCATATCGAGTTCTAAGCTGTTTCGCTCTTGCACTAGGCAGCCAATCAAAGAGTATCCAAACAGGAGCAGAGAGTCAATCAAGGCAGCGCTAAAGTTGTAGTTCAACCAGCTCATATTTAGGAAGAGCTCTATAGGAGAAGAAAAAGAATCTTTTCTAGCTGATAGAAGAAGCAGGAAAGGCTCTAAAAACGTCTCAAAGTGGCATTTCTGGAGGTTGTAGAACTGCATGAGAGAAGTAGAGGAGATCTGCATGTAAGCTAAGGGAGAATCTGGCCAGATACTTTCATTTTTTGGCTTTTTCTGAGCTGAAAAAGCCGAGAATCTGCTATTTTTATAGCGATGGCTATCACGCATCTCTGAGTCAAAGTATTGAGTAGAAGGAGAAGCGAAGATACGACTAGAAAGCAGAGTCGTACGATCCCTGGAAGTAGCCCTATCATCGCTAATGCTTGGCCTTGTAGCCCGATCTGGAGCACCTTCAGGCTGCAGATAAGAAGGCTTCTTAACAAGCTTATTAACAGTCTGCCAAGGGAGGGAGGGGGTCTTTTCTTCTCGGAGAAGATCTCCTTCATAGGGGCCCGATTGGGCAGCCATTCCACGTGTGTGTGGCGAATCGCTGTAACCCGCTATAGGCTGGGGGTATGCAGCATTAAGAGAGATGCTTTGCATTTTGTTACTCGAGGAAGAGGGGGGAAGGTAAGGATCACCGTCAGCTTTTGGTGTTGAAGATTTAGCTGTGCTTAATGAAGGAATGGTGGAGGATTGGAGAGGATTCTCATCCTCAGCGATAGCAAGCTCTTCAAGCCTTTCAGAAACGATTCCCTGCATTCTTTGCTCATGAGTAGTAACTGAGCTAATATCAGCCGATTCCTTGCCTTCATTATGGGCTTTGGGAGGAGAGCTGCTGACTAGTGTATTGCTAGTGAACACATGGTCAACATCAGACTGACGATCGTCTAACAATAAGGGGGATGAAGAGCTATTCCCAGGGTTGGGAGGATCTAGCCTACTTTTACCTGCAAAGCCCTGAAAAAGTTCTAGTTCACTTCTACCTAGAGAGCTACTGCCAGAGAGATGTAATGAAGGGGAAAGATACCTAGAGCCTGATGAATCTGCTGCTGATGGGAGAGCATTCTTCCAATCTCTTGAAGATGCAGCATAATTCATCTCTTCAGCATCGCATTCTTCCCCATTAGCTTCCTTCATTCTAGAAGAAGAATCTGCATGCTGTGTGCGGCTAAAAGGATGCGTTTTCTCCCTCGTCTTCTCATCAGCAAGCTGATTATCCACAGAATCAGACTCATTCCTCATCATCATTTTCTTCGCCCGTACAGTAGAGTAGTCTCCACCGTTAATTAGCAGCTTAATAGGCATCTTTTCAGAGTTATCAACACCTAAATCCACAAACTTGTTTGCATCTTCCCTTGGAGCAGCGTATAGCTCATCCCCCTGTAGCTCTTGCTGCTTCTCTCCCATAGCATCACCAGCAAGAAGGCGTGTGTTTGGGGAAGAAAAGCCTACCACTGCCTCAGCATCTCGTAGACCTGTGAATGTTAAACGCAGATTTGACTCAGAGTGCTTTGGAGTGTCTGGAAGAAGTCTTTTGCTCAAGGCTTGGCGGCTATTACATTCATCGATTTCCTTTCTTTCACTTGCAAAGCTAGCAGCGTTGTGGTTTCCTCCTCTCTCCTTAGCGTCCTTCTGATAGCCAATGTGTGTGTGTGTGTTCGCTCGAAAGCTCAAAGCTTCGCCATTTCTCCTAGTGAACTCACGATGATGCTGAACAACGTCACGTAGAGTTGAACGCAGCGTTTTTGAAGCCATAGCAGCTGGTGAAGTGCTAAACCAGTAAGAAAGTGTAGAGCAGCAGCACATGCTGTGTGCGAAGCTTTCATCGGACAAGGCAGTCCCCGTATCTCCCAAACCACCATTAGCATAAGAAGCAGCAGAGTCTCGAACTTCTAGCAAGGAATACTTAGGCCTTTCAAAGGTAGGGCCATACCTCAGCAGGTGGTGGGACGATGCGAAGGCCTTGGAATCGAGCAGATTGCCAGCCTCTTCCATAGAGATGGAAGGTTTCAAAGAAGCGAATGAGTCTGAGGAAGTTGCGTGTGCTGGATGAACGAAGGCTGAAGAATCATGAAGATCGGCTGCCGGGAGGCCTTTCGAAGTGCTTGAATCTACTATAGTGATATCACAAGCTGCTGAGTTCAAGAAGCTGAACAGAGTATCTTCATGAGAGAATACAAAGTAGCAGCGATGATCGACTAGGAAGAAGTCCCAGAGACCGATTTTGATGAGATCTGCATGAGCAGTCACTGCGATGGGGAAAAACCTGCAAAAATGCGAGAAAAACCGCAAAAACCCATCATAAAAACGAGAAGAAGCAGTAGATTGAGCCTCTTCAAAACGCTGGAAATCGTTTGCAGATTCTCTCAGATTCAGTTCGTCAAGTTTACTGTTGCTGTGGCTGAGCATAGGCCTTAAAAGAGCATCTATCCCCCCAGGAGGGGGGGGTTGATCGGAAGTCATTGGATGTTTTTCTCTTTCGTCGCTTGATTTGTACTTTTGAAACGAAAAAGAGCTGAAATGCCTAGGCTCCATGAAAAAGCGATTTTCATTGGTCGCAGGCAGCTTTGTGTGCTCTAGAGTATCCCGGATTTTGTGTGTGTGTGCAAGCACTCTTTTCGTCTCGCCAGTAGCTGAGGACTTGGCGCCAGCCTTGGCTTCCGGGACTTTAACGTAGAAACTTGCCAGTTTCTTCTCTTCTTTCTCAAACAAAGGTGAACTAGTAGTCAAGTCTTTACGAGCTCTAGGAGGAGCGGCTGCAGAATCTTCTTCTTCTTCTTCCTCATTGGCTGCAGGAAAATGACCTGTATAGAGGGGATTGGTGTGTGCAGCTCCATGGGGTTTTTCAAGGCTATTCTTTAGTGGGTGTGTGTAAGGCCGTGAAAAACCATAATCAGAAGCATTCACACCACCTATTAACCCCCTAAGCTTCCTAGATTTCCGAGAGAGCATCGAGCGGTTAGGATCTGATGGATATGCTGCTCGTCCAGAGGTATAGGCTGTGGGATGAGCGTGTGTGCGTGAATATCCCCTAGAACCAACTGCATTAAACTCAGTTTGCGTATGTCCATCTCCCCCCCCAGCCTCTTCCCGTCTTCTACCCACCAAAGCATTCCCTTCCTCCTCCAACCTCCGATGCCCTCTGAGCTGGCAGCTTTGCTCGCTCTGAGCCGAGCCGTAATGATGTAAAGGCTGGAAGCTCCTCGCATCAGCAGAGGATATCTCCTCATCCATTCCTTGCAAAGAAACTAGAGAGTGATCTCTCGGTAAGGCATTAGCATACTGTGTGTATATTTGATTGCTCTCAGCTTCCCTAAAGGATGAAGAAGAGCTGAAAACTTCATAGTCTAATGCTGTGCATGCAGCAGGAGGAAATGCTTCTTCAGGAGAAGAAGGATTGAGAAAAGATAACTTTTCTATCGCTTCTAGGTAAAAGCGAAGACCTAGGCTTAACATCTGATAAGCATACAGCAGAGAGCTGTTATCCAGGTATAGATGAACCGGCTCTTGAAAGATTGAGATTGTCACACCTCCAGGAAGAATGTAGTAGCCTCCGGAAGATTTGAAGAAACCAGGAAACTCAAAGGTTTCACCTTTTTCCGGCGAAATTGTAGGTATTTCAGCCAAAACAGCTCCTCTACCTCCTCTTCTCTGATGAAGATCGCCACGATAGCTATTAAAGAGCGATTCATCATCGGTGATTCGATGATGATTTGGTGGTCTTTGGGGCTCTCGCATTAGCTCTACACTTCCTCCTGGGGTTTTTTCATTTTCTTGCTTATGTATGAGACTCTCATCCTCGACTCTCTGGGAAGAAGAGAATCTCTGGTTTTTGTTCAAAATGACGTTTTCTCCATTCTCTTCTTCTTGGTCTTTGATTTCTCGCATCTCATCAGCGGTTTCTCCATCTTCTCCTCGAGACGCTGGCATTAATCCCCGACCCAGCATCATCGCTCGCTTAGCCCTCGCTACCATCAGCTGCTTGGAGGTGAGTGATGTATGGAGCAAATCTTGGGATGTACGTACATCTCTTCCTCCTATATCCTTACCCGGAACGGAAGCTTGAAGATACGAAAGATTTTCTTCCCGAGAAAAAAGCCTGTCGTCTCCCTGAAGAGGAGGTGAAGCATGCAGAAAAGCTTCTCCCATCGACTGATGAAGCTTACCAACTCCATCGCCTTGTCCATTGGTAAAGCCTGCATCTCTCGCTTCCTGGGCAACCCCCTGGAAGTCACTTACCCTCTTCTTCGCTCTGCTTCTCTGATACACACATGCGACTATCTCATCGTAGCAAGGCAGCACCACAGAATACTTCAATTGGAGCCGATTGGAGTTTAAAAGTGGATATGAGGGTTTTATCGTGTTTTGCCAGTCAATCTTCGTACGAAGCACTGCACTCGTTGTGTGTGGGGATGTGAAGCAAGCCATCATATCAGAGAAGATCATCCTCATCTCCAAGCAGACTGGGAGGAAAGCTTTGATGCTCTGGAGAGTCTGAGAAATGTATTCTTCAAAGAAACCCTCCCCTCCATCATCTGAAACATCATCTTTAAAGTAGTCTGCCTCATCTAATAGCTCGTTTATTGTGTAGTTATTAGGATAAGATAATGAAGAATCGGCTCTCCTATTTCCTGCGACGATGCTACTTTTATTGTGTGTGTTAACCGCGAAGGATCTCGCAGGATGCTTGGGGGGGTGGTGTGCTGCTTCAACTTCTTCATCGTAAGAACGTTTAATCTGCATATTAAGCCTGTTGCTAGTGTCGAGATTTTGAGGCGAAGAAACGGCTAAAAAACGAGGGTTTCTAGAAGCTAGAGACTCGTGATGAGATGCAGGTTCAACTGCTGTATGCATCTCATCATTAAAGCCGTGGGGTTGCTTTGTGGAGATGTCGCGTGGAGAGTAGAAATTAGAAGAAAAATCAATAGATTCTGGACTCTTCACGGTATGCGAGCCATTCTTTTCGCTTGAGGTCGTGCCGGCCGACTTGGGAAGGGTGTGTGTGCGAGGAGTTGTGGTAAGAATCTCTACTTCATCTTCATCATTCCGGCCAAAAGCCAGCTTCCCAGACATTGAAAAACCTCCACAAAAGGCAAAAACCTTGGGAATTTTTGGTGCAAGGAGTAGGGATAAGCTTTGAGTAACTTTCTTCGCACCTTCGTCATCACTAGAAGCAGTAAAGCCTCCCTCACCCCCATTGTTGAACTTCCGATGCATCCAACTACCAGTAGTAGCATCAGTAACCCCTCCCTCATCTTCCCTTGGAGTTCCTGCCTTCGGGTTCTTAGCTGAGCTCTTCTTGCTAAGGATGGAAGAGGCGAGAGTCGACCAACGAGCCTTTGCTGTATGCGAAAGAGCTTTTTTGATCTCAGCAGCATCATAGGAAAGCCGAGAAACCTCTGGATTGAAAGAATCCTCTTCGACGTTTAAAGTAGAAGCGTCTTCATGACATGGAAGAGACTTCAATGAAGAAGAAAGCAGTGAAAACTCACTTTCTTCCATTTTGGGTAGGCTGAGATCGCACACATTCCTGTTTATTGGAGCTTTTTCTGCGTGCTTCTCATCAAGAAAGATGAAATTCTGCCTAAAGGAATGATCTTTATGATTGTGTGCACCGCTCTTTGGGGGGAGGGGTTTCAGGTTGTGAAGATCGCCAAAGATTGGGTTTTGAAGCCTCTGAAGATCATCCCTCCTCTCCGTCTGACTGGCTCCAATGCTCACACTACTATTCTCAAGAAAATGACTTTCTAGCACAGAGCCTTTCCTCATTGGAACAGCAAACTTTCCACTCTTTTGAATGAATCGAACCAGCGTCTTACCATATTGATATATACTCGATATTTGAAGATACTCTCTAAGCACCTCTCTCTTTGTTCTTAAGCTAGGCTCTCTTCCTTCAAGAAGATGATATGGCATTGAGGAGAATTGCAGCTTCTTCCCGCTAGATGAAGATAGATGTTCCTTCGTGTCCTGAGGAATCAACTTCTTCATAAAAATCACACCCCAAAGAACATTTTGAAAGAGAGTTTCAAAGGAGAGAGAGGATCTTTCACCTTTGAAACCCTCCAAAGAAGGAGTGTATGCAGATGATGGAGGTAGAGCCCTACCCTTTGATAGTACTTGGCTGCGCATACTGGTTTCTCGATGCTTTCTCACCAAATTTCGATGAATTTTGAAGATGTGGTTTGATAAATGTTTACGCACTATAAAAGGCCTAGTGTTTGCTTCAAAGAGTTTCAAATTGGAGGATTTTCTCCAGCTGTAGCGAGTGAAGCTCCTTGAAGAAGGGGAAATAGCCATCCGGCGAAGTGAGCTTTTTTCAGCTCTTTGTAAAGTCTGAAAGAGGCGTTTTCTGTACATAAAAAGCAGCTTTTCAGTATAAAAACCGTGCATTTGAGCCTGTTCCTGAAGCTCTGGTTTATCAGCGTCTAGAAGATGTGAAAAAGAAGGCTGAAGATCTGCCTTTAAGCATTTGAGGCGCTTTCCTAGGCATGTGCTCTGTTTCTTGCTTGAAAAATCCAGACTACGAGAAAAAGCCTCATTATAGGGAGAATCCCCTGTTTGGGAGTGAAAATTTGCATCATCTACAGTCTGCAAGGCTTTCTGGGTTGAAAATCTCGCCTTCATCATCGGCTGTTTGAGAGCTCCAGGGAGTCTAAGCCTCCCAATATCATCACTGAGGTGAGAAGCATCAAGCAAAGCCGAGAAAGCAGCCCTCAGAGATGATTCTGGATGAGGGATTTGAGGAGCTTTTCTGTCGAGAAATTCTTCTTCATGAGCCTTCAAAAGCGGAAACGTTTGAAGATTACTCAAGTTTTCCGCTCGAAGAGGCTGAGAAATAAAAGAGTCCTCACGCTGAGACTCGTCTTGTTGCGCCATCGAGATGATTCTGCCTTCATCTTCTTCCCTCTTCCCGGAAATGATGCTTTTTTCTTCAAAAAATCCTTTAAGTTCATCATTTCCCCCCACTTTCCCTCCAGATTCCTTGATATACTCAAAATCTTCTATAAATTTCATCTTTTGGGGGGATTTTCGTCGCAAAGCTAAAGAATTATCACCCACCAGCTGCTGCTGGGTGGTGAGATCTTCAGCATTGCCTGGATGCGTGATGCTCTGAAGGTGTTTTCTCTCCCTATCGAACATATTAGCAAATAGATTGGCATATTCTTGATGAAAAACCGGGAAATTTGAGGAAAATCGGGAATTTTTCGCTGTAGAAATATCAAAGTCAGCTCTTTGCTTCAAGTGTGTGCGACCAAAAACCCTGCGAAAGCCACTACCTTCCAGAGTTACTATAGAAGGGACTTTAGCTCCAGCTTCTTCCACTATCTTTGCGTTATGCTGAGACATCATTGAGTATTCTTTAAGAATCCTTCGAGCTCGAGAAGTATGAAGATGAGAAAAGCTCAGTCTCATCTTCTTCCGCTTCTCCTTTTTTATGGCTTCAATAATCTTATCAGTGGCATCATCTTCCATTATAAGAGGCTCAGCTGAAAGGTTGTTACTTCCAAGCATCTCTCGGTCTTTAGAAGGATGGAGGGTTCTCTGTACATACACACTTCCAGAGAAGCTTTTTAAGTGAAGAGCTTCTCTTTTTCCGACGGGAAGATCTCCAGTTGAATCAAGGCGATGCTGAACAACACACTTGGGATTAGCGGATGGTGCGGCTCTAGGTTCACTGGTTTTTGCAGGAATTATAGCTGAAATTTCACTGGTTTTCACTGGAGCTGTACCTACACCTCCACGGTTTTCCCTAAGCAGTGTATCTACACCTACGCCTTCCTCATCCTTTGAGAAATCACGGTCTTCAACACGAAGGATTGTCTTCTTCCTTCGGGCAGAGAACCTCTCCAGGCCCACCTGCAGCCGTAAACTCCATCTTCTAGCAACTAAGCTTGAGGGTAGAGGCTTGCCAGTTGATGTGGTAAGATCTATGTGCGAAGATTGAGAATCTTTCCAGCTAACACGCCGTCGCCTTAAGCTATCATCTTCCAGCGCATGCACACCTGGGCTTCGCACAGAAGAAGGTATCATCCGTGTGTGCAACGCATCGTTTGAGCGAATGAAGAAAGGCAGATCTGTTCGAGGTTGCAGCGTTGCTCTCTCCCCTGAAGCCTCTATCTTCAAACTCTTTGCCTCTTCATCTTCAGCAGACTTTCCATCGTTATTGTGGAGAACTTCTGCCTCATCTTCCTGCTGACTAATAGGCTTCATCACCTGCATCGCATGATTCTCCTGCTTCGCCTGCCCCTCCACCTGCTCTTTTGAAAGATTTTCCTCAAAGCTTTCGCTTTTTGTTCCCAACTCATTAGAGGAGCTCATATCAACTGGAAGACGCTGTAAAAAGCTGGATTTTCGCCTAAACATGTAGAATCTGCTAAAGTAAGCAGAAAAACCCCTCATTTTTTTATCTTCAGCAGCCTCCTGCTTCAATTCACCACTTTTAAGAAATCGTGATGATTTCCCAGAAGAAGCAGCATCGGCTGGAGCAAGCGATTCTGAAGAACTTTGGCCATTAAACGCCTCTGTAAGGCTAGAAAATATTCCACGGTTTGATGCCGCTGTAGAGCTATTTTTTACATCATCTTCCACGGCTAAAAACGTCGAAGAAGCAGGAAAAGCTGAATCTCTCAAACCATCGTTGATTGAGGGAAGCTCAGAAGCTCCAGCTTTTGGTGTTTTACCCTGTGGAGTTGAGCTTTTCAAGAAACTCGTTGTCTTCAAGCTTTTATCATTATATCCGGTGGAATTCAACAGCTGAAGGCTTGGAGGAGAGCCTTTCGACCTAGCGACATGATCATCACTGTAGAGAGGATGATCGGCTTCAAGCTGTGAAAAGTGGTGCTCATTACCTTTTTTTTGGTAAAATATCGTTTTTTCGTGAAAGCTCCTGTGAGATGTGGATTTTCCATAGATGAGGGAGGAGACTGGCATCCTCACAGGCTCAATTAGCACCCAAAACTCCAAAAACTCTGTTAAAATATCAAATTCAAAGGTAAAGGAAAAGTAGCTCTTCTGGAGGGACGGAATTTCGTGCTTCTTCCGATATTTGTGGTGAGAGCTGGGTGTAGCTTCTGTAGGGTGCTTCGAGTTTGGAGGGTGGAGAGAACGAGGGGTAGGATGGGGGGGTTTGGAAGACTGAGCAGGGGGGTAGAGAGAAATAGACTGAGAAGCCTCAACCGGAGGGAGAGACTGAGAAATCACAATGGAAGAGTCCTTATTCGTTGATACTTCACCTCCAGGTCTAACCTCGCTTCCATCTTCAACAGCAGAGCCGTCTCTTCTGTATGAAGAGGTAGAATCTACAATCAGTTTAGTATTGGGTGTACCAGAAGGATTTAACGAGCCTGCACTTCTGCGTGCGATAGCATCATCTTCAAAGGAGATAAAGCTAGCAGAAAAAGTGGGAGCTCGATTGGCTTTCGCTGAAGCAGCTGCTGGACTAGGAGAAACGTCTTCAAAAGCTTGAAGATTCGTCAACCCTCTCTTGCTTGCATCTTCAGCTTCTGGAAGCTTCATCGAAGGAAGATATGTTGCCGATGAAGAAGGGAAAGTAGTGACTAAATCCTCTTCGTGATGTCGAAAAACTCGAGAATCCTCTATTTTAGGCTGATTCTGGTGAGTGGGCCTGTTTATAGGAGAAGTTTCGATAGCCTCTCCTCCTCTTTCGCCTGTTTTTACTTCTCCTTCGCCTCTAGAAGGCGGAGCGTCATCAATTGAATCCAGAGCGTTTTCGCTATCGTCCAGGTGGGTAAAGCTTCCCTCTCTTCTGGAGGCAGCATGAGCTACCGGAGATAAGCTTAAAAACTGCTTCCTCAAAGGCTGTGGGAGATGAGTATCATCACCAACACCTAACACACCCTTTTCAAGGCTTGAAGATACCTTCCCAGGCATCGAAATGCTGCCTTCTTCTGATATAAGCTTAGCCAGATCTATCGTACCCAAGACCATCTCGTTCTTCTCTGAGCCCATGCCTCCCAGGCGAAGCTTTCTACCTTCCTTCTGGCTGTTGCTATAGCCGACAGGCAAAGACATTGAGACTACTTGAAGATTGTGCAGATTCCTTCTCTCATTAGAAGAAGAGGGTGTGAAGTAAACTGAAGATTCGCTGCAGTCGCCATCGTAGTGCATTAAGGGCGGGAGGAGAAGCCTGTCGCTCTCGCCTTCAGGAAGAGGCTTTAAGTAAGGAAATCCAGAGGAAGGAGAATGAATCATAGCGTTGCAAGGAGTGAAGAATTCTACATCTTCTTCATCTGTTTCTTCTTTATGTTCTTCTTCGTTGATTGTACTATGTTTACCAGAAGAAATCCGCTTATTGCTACTTATTGCCTTTTCCTGGTAACTACTAGCTTGCTGATGGGAATCACTACTTCTATGCAAATACATAGCCCCCAGTGCGTCGGCAAACTGCTGAGCTTCTTTGCCGTGTGATGGTGTGTGGGGGTGGTGTGATGGTGTGT
>JADHZB010000763.1:0-10719 GCA_015657535.1 Nephromyces sp. MM_2019
GAGAGAGGGGGGTACTAGGTTGAAGGCAAGGCAAGTGTTAGGATAAAATTTGAAGGAAGAAAAGTATGCAAAACAAAAATTGAGAAGTAGCGCGAGTGAAGGTCAGTAGATGAGAATAAGTAGCACAGGAATAAATGGCAGACAAGGGCATGAGGCCCACAGGCCATTTTAGGTGTATGCACACACAGCACCTCTGTGCCATTATGTACAATCACATACACACGCAGGTATGCGCACACAACTCACACCAACCAAACTTCACATACACACTTCCAAGTGTATGTACACAGCATTCTCACCATCTCGGCCAGCTAGAAACTTGAAAAACTCTATTTTCACGCTATCTAGTAAGGAGTCTATAAGTAGAAGCTGTTGTATCCCCTGATAAACTACAACGAAGACAAGGCTCAGCTCACTCGCCAGCTTCCACTTCAAGTTGAAAGGGCTAAAGTGCGCGAAAGGCTCAGATACTTTCTCCTGAAGATGGTGAAGAAGGAGGCGAAAATTACGATGAAGATGAGGCTGATGAAACTGCACGCCTTAAATAGACGTGTCGACCGCTATCTACAGGGCAGAAAAATTAGTCAGACATAATCAAAAGACAGCAAATTCTGTGTATGTATCGCGTGTGTGTGCGTGTTGGGTGTGTGATCACACGCTGTGTACAGTGTCAAGCCACATGAGCCACGTGTGTGGGTTCTTTCTACCCATTCAAGTGAGCGATTATGCGTGTGCAGCGTGAAGACATGTGGGCATTGCGTATGCATGCCTGTTGGTAGTCTATCAACTTCCTTGTGTGCGCGTGATTGTGTGCAGGCCTTTATTTCTGGTTATACATGTGTGTGTACTCGTTTGTGTGTTGAGTTTCTTCCTGTGCTTGCTTGTGGATATATGGAATCGTGTAAATGTTTTAAAACTTTGAGGCGCTGCTCATACACTTTTTAGAAGCTCCAATTAACTAGGTTTTGTGAGTAGGATAAGACACACATACAAAATTCCACAGCGGAGCATACGCAGTCCAGATTTTCGGCAAAAATAATTAGCGAAAGGTGTGCAAACTTTCCAACTAAAAAGAGAAAATTTTAGTGTGTATATCAGCAAAAAATACCTAACAATGCCGTGTATCTACACCCCTCAACACACACAAAAAAGGAGCTCAACTCACACTTTTCGCACCATCAAATACACATACTACAAATCAGCTTATACACACACACTGCACACTGTTTATGCAAACATAGTTTAGACTCTTGACCTCTAGTAAAACCTTCTTTATCAGTAACTCAATGGGGTTGCCTTTCACCCGAGTGAAGTAGTATGACCACAGAACTACTCCACCTTTGGTGAAGATGGTAATCGCGTCGATCATCATCGCTGCACAAAATTTTTAGCAAGTTTTTAGAGCTTAGGAGATGCAAAAGTAAGGGGGATGCCGGGCTTTGGGAATGTGGAGTTTTGGCAGTGGGGGGGTTTGAGAGGGGTTCATCTGGGAGCGGGGGCTTTGGAGACGAAGAGATGAGCCTTTGGAGTGAAAAGGGGGGTCTCGCCGGTGATTTAGGCACACAGAAAAGAGATGGAGGCACACACATTCATGTGGCAGTGTATGCACATTAAAAATCTTCAAATCTTTTTAATTTTCATGCAAATTCGCACGAAAAAGGAACAGCTCACGCACACATCAGAATTTTTGAAAGGAAACACACGCAAAGCGGCGATATACGTTATAGGATACTCACAAGATGAAATATACGCAGAAGGAGTGGCTGCTCTCCCATCTTTTACTCATCCACTTCAGAGTGGAATCTTTACGTACACACACACACTTTTTCTCCGTGCACGCACACACCTCTTTCTTCGTACACATAAACAATTCCTTTAACACCCACATAAAATTCTCTTCACATACATACATGCAATTCTCTTCACGCACAGACATGCAATTCTCTTCATAAAAACACATGCACTTCTTTCCCCATAAACACAGGCTTTTTTCCACGCACACACACTCCTTTCCACGCACATTCACACTTTTTTTCGTACACACACACGAGACTGCATCCAGAAAAGATTCCTCATCTTTCAAGAAACTGCGGCAACTTCCACATCCTCAAGGAAATCAAAAATCAAACGCAGCGCCCTGAAAATTCATCAGTTTGTGACGATTTGCATGCCCACGAAGATTAACTTTTGCAGCACACACAGCCTGCCTTGTTCCACATACACGTGCACACGCTCTACCTGCAACATTCAAAAGGTATATCTGCTTGAGTAAGAAGTATATTTCTCTTTGTCTTCTTGAGGGAATATTATGAGGATTATTGAAGATGACTTTATACCCGCTAATATTAGCGGAAGGGGGGAGGTTAAGTGTGTATGTGTGCTAGAAGGAGCATCAAATGAGGCGATACACCCAAGGCTGAAATGGAAACAAAAGGAAATGTGTGTGTTTATGTGTGTTGGTGCGTTTATGTGTGTTGCTGCGTTCATGTGTGTTTTTTGGTGTGTTTGTGTGTGCTGGCTTGTATGCCGATGTGTGTGCGGGTGGTACGTGTATGATAATGTGTGCATTTGCTTGCATGCTCGTGTGTGTGTGAGTGTATGCCTTCTAAGTAATACTAGATGACACACTCAAATACTCAGCTATTCACAGTGTGTGCTTTAAGAACAGACATTAGGAAGATGATAGGTAAACCTGAAATTTCTATATTTGCTGCTGGCACTTAGCGGCTTCTAGCCTTCCTCCCTCCTCATACGCCTAGAGGTTTTAGAGCCATGCTATATAAGGAGTTGTATCTGTGGTGTTTCTTTGGATTGACTTCTACTTCTTCATCAGTTTCTCCACGTACTGGCCCACACAGATAGTCAATGATGCACACGCACAACTGTAGTGAATGAGCAGAGACGTAGTGATGCACACACAACTATGATGAATGCACACAGAGATGTAGCGATGCACACACAGACCAGACACACGTGCACTAATGCACACGCACACACAGATACACAAACACATAGATATACACACACACGGCCACACACACTCGTGCTTGTTAGTTAAACCCCTCTTGTAAAGATATCAAATACTCTTCATCTAAACCAATGCAACTCATCTATTGCTGCATAGATTAGTCTTAGCTGAAAGCTTTCAGAAGTTCCTCCTTCATACAAGCAACACACAAACAAAAAGGAGTTGCTTAATAAGCAGAGTTACTTTCTCTAGTTGATGATTTTGATTTTTTGCTTCATCTTCTACTTACTAACTAACCTGCATGCGTTGCCATCGTGGCTGTAGTGCATCCAGGATGCGGTGCTCTTTCTAAAGGTCTAGAACACTGCTAAGTTAACACACCAGATTGAGGCTCCTTCCAGAAAGAAATAGAAGCTACTACAATCTAGGACAAATTAGCACACACACCGCTAGAGTTCCCTCTATGCGGTCCCAGTGACTCTATTTCCCTCACACACACCGCAGCCAACTCTAGATTGTACGATAAAGAGTTAGTTTTCGGCATCTTCTAAGCTTCTCCCTCACACACACACACCATCATCCATTGCTGAGCATTACCTTCAGTACCAGCTTATCTAGACTAAGTCGTAGCATCTGGGGTAGAGCCCATTACCTAGGCACTACGTGTGTGGCTGCTCAACTCACTGCCTAAGCAAACCTTCCCAACACAACACAACTGTTAGAGGCTATATGTAATTCCTTATACAGCAGCCACTTTGTTGTTTTTCTCAACTAAATATGTACCCACACACACTTGCGTTTGTGAGCCTTGTTGGGACTTTAAGCAGCATCTTGTAAGCGTTAACACCTAGTAGTGTGTGTGAAAAAAGCTAGCGTTGAACACAAGCTAGGTGCTATTAATGGACTATAAGAAGTAGGGCTGGAAAGAACAGTAAGCTGCTGTATTTGTGTCTCCCTGTGAGCTTTGAAAGAGAGTTAATCTAATGGATTTCTCGCTTCCTTAGACCAGCTTTGTTAGCTATACTTCTAGGGTTTAGGCTGCTCTCTAGATATGGCTGGTGTGTGTGCGCTAATCCATTGTGCAGTAGATGCGTACTCCAGCTGCTTATGCCACATCCTGTTCGCATGATAAAGCAGTAAGCTTGAAGATGAAAGCGTGAAATAGCTTCACTGTGTGTATGAGAGGGTGGGAAGGGGTTCCAATGTAACTGCAGCGTATGAATGTGTGTGAGGAGGAGAGGGGTTCCAACGTAGTCCCAGCATATGCGTGTGTGCGGGGGTTCCAGTATATTCTCAGCATATGTGTGTGGGGGGAAGAAAAGTTCCTGTGTCGTCACAGCAGGTGTATGGGGAAGGATGGAGGGGTTCTAACGGGGTCCCACCATGTGTGTGTGTGTGGGGGGAGAGAGCTTCCAGTGCGGTCTCAGCATATATGTGTGTACGTGGGGGTTCCAGCGTAATCTCAGCATATGCGTGCATGTTGGGGGGAGGGGTTCCAATGTATTATTGACGTATATCTGCGTGTGTGGTGGGGAGGGGGGAACCCACAGTGCGCGTGTTTTTGTGGGGGAGAGTGGTTCCAGTTCGGTTTCATCATATGTGTATCTGGGGTGTAGGGCTTTTAGTGTCGTTTCAGCGTATGTGTGTGTGTCGGGGGGAGGAGCTTCAGCGCAAGTTTCGTCGCATGTGTGCTGGGATACGGTAGCCTTCAATATTCGCCTATGTGCGTTTAGTTGGATCCCATCCCTTTTTGTGTGCGCGACATCGCTTAGAGGATTTTGTGGGATTGAAACGTTTCCAGAATACCAAGTCAATCCACAAGAGTTCATTAAGCTCCTTTGTTGAGCTTTTTATGATACTATCCCCACCCCCCACCACCTCGAAGCCATCTCACCACCTCGTACCCTCCTCTTCACCCCCCTCTCCAAGCCTCTCTCTACCCCCCTAACCACCCCCCTCTCCACCGCCATTACTTGCGCCCTCGAACCTCACACACACCCCCTTACACACCCCCTCACATACCCCCCCTTCACACCACCCAATCAAACTGCAACGCAAAAAACTGCACTCTGAACTTCCATAGAGCCGTCATGAGCTCAGACTGCTTGGTAGAAGTTTCTTCCCTCAAAAGGAAGGCGGCGCGCAGCTCTCTCCGCTACTTCAATCTCACCCACCCCCCGTCTCCACCCCCCTCATGTAAAAGCTTTCCTCTTACGACATCCCCAGAGGAGAAAAATGTTCACACACACAGGAATACACACACAGAGATCCCCACGCAAACGCACACACAGATACACATATAAATACATACACACGCATAAATACACACACACAAAGAGATACATACACCAACACCCACACACACAGAGATACAAAAGATCAATTTTCACTTCTTTCACAACATGCCAATTCCCCCTGCGGGCTTCCTCACTGTATATGTACCCGGATTTCGGCGAACCTCCCCCCTAGCATTGGCTGCCGAAGGTGCAATTGCATGAAATATCTTTGCCTCTCCCCTCCACACCCACAGCACACACAATCCCTCCCCCCCCCTCTCTCGCACACTAAGCTTCCCCGCCCCCTTTTCCCCATCTGCATTTTCTGCATGGGTCCCCCCTCCCTCCTGGCTCCCCTTCACTTCAAACATCTCGATTTCCCAACGTGGAAAACTGCAGATTTTCAGGGTTTTTAAGTATGCTTTCAAGCAATGAAGTTGAGTAATCTTCTTACCGCACACACGCTAGGAACATGTTTAAATGCTGATTAAAGTAGAGGAAAGCCTTGGAACAAGAGGAAGGCAGAATGCCTTACTAGTGATACAAAATACCAGGCAAAAATTCGTGCATTTTTAGGGCAAAAAGCTAGATGGTTTGCATACAGAAATATCTGGGCTAGTAGATGGCAAGAAAGCTGCGAATTGAAGTTGTTTTGCACACACTGAAGTTGGCTTACACTGACTTTTTCGCACACTAGTTTTACACTGGATGTTTCATAGAGGAGGCTTTTTCGCACACTAACACGGGCTCTTTCATAAAGAGGGCTTTTCCATAAAGGCTTTTCTCACACAAAAACACAGGCTTTTTCATAAAGAAGCTTTTTCCACACACACAGACTTTCTCACGCACACGGGCTCTTTCCACACACACAGATTTGTTCACATACACAGGCTCCCTCCACACTCTCCACCCCCACCCCCCACAATCACCATCTAATCCTTATGATATCTCATCCAACTGAGTTGGGTGCCAAAATTCGGACGCAAAATTATGCTGAAATGGTGCACACGCGCGATATAAATGCAGTGGAGGAAAAAGCCTAAGAATACGTATAAAACGCAGTGAAGGGTACAGTTTTTCTGCACCTGAAATTTGGGCTTTCTCTTTCTCTTCTAGTGTTTTGCGATTGCTTCCTCAACATATTCCACTGAAGTATCTGGTACAAGCGTATATATGCAACTTCTATATACTGCTAACTAGTACAAATCGCGCACTACTTCTTACTAGGGAAATAAGAATAAAATGCACACACAGAAGAGGAGGGAGAATTTCTTTCGTATATTTGTTGGTTCCACTGAATTGCTAGCTTCTTTAAAGACATCAACTTCTGCATGAGGAGGAAGATATTAGACGATGGAGATTGAAGTAACTCTCTGCATATAGAGTGGGCTTGAAATGGGGGGGGAGGTTGGGTTTGGGATGAAGTTGGGTTAGGGCGAAGATTGGACGCTTGTTATGTTAGAGAGAAGCTGAGAGAAGCAGGATATTGAGGAGGATTTTGTGCTCTGAAAAAAAGGGGTTTTGTAGTTTTCAGGGATTCTTTTGGGTGATAGAAGGAGGAGGTAGGAGAAGAAGAACAAGAAGAGGGAGAAGAAGAAGAAGAAGGAGGAAAAGTTTTGACGTTTATTAGTTTATTTTACGTTGCGAGAAACTTCTCAGCTGATGATGAAGCTTTTTATACGCGAAGGAGAGCTGCTCTACGCTCTTTTGCGAGCTGGTGATCTGTCATTTTGAGGTAAATCGTTGAAGGGGTTTGTATGTGTGTGTGTGTGTGGGGATCTCATAGATGGGAGATTGTGTGTGCGTTGTGTGTTGTTTTTCCATGTGTGTTCTAGAGTGTTTTGGTGTGTTTTTAAGTGTGTTGGTGTGCTATTGCGTGTTGGTATGTTGATGTGTGTGTTGCTTTTTGTGTTGTTGTATGTTTACTAACATGTGTGCCTGTATGTGTGCGTGTGTCTCTACTTGTGACTGTGCTTGTGCGTGTTTTAATCAACTTTAATAACATCTTTAGCTTCGCTTTTTTAGGATTGATTTATGCATTTATGAATATTTATGAGTTACTTTAATGTGTATTACGCCGTTGTGAGTATGCGTGAGCTTTGGATTCTGATGGCTGCTGCATGGTGTATGTACAGTCAGTGTTTGACCGTGCAAACTTCTTTACATCTTAGCTGATCTTCTAATATTGTAGGCTGAGAAGGTATGTATTCGGTGTGGTTGTGTGCATCTCTCAAATATTGTTACGCTCTCAGCTCACGTGTGCCTGTCTGCGAAAGTGTTTGGGTAGCTCAAATCACACGTATGACCTTTTTTATGTCTCAGCTTTTCCGTGTGTAAATTCATGTTTATCACTCACCTCCTGTGTGTTCATTTCCCACAGCTTCTCCGTGTGTAACCCCCATCTCAATCACCCATTTCCCGTGTGTGTGTGCACCCCTCGAATCATGCATGAGTGGCTGTGTGAATTTCCCACAGCTTCTCTGTGTATAACCGTGTGTGCCATTACTTTTCCCGCAACTTTTCTATGTGTGACTGTGTGTGCACCCTTCAAATGACGTGTGTGGCTGTGTCACCACTCCCCCCCACATCTTACCCGTGTATTACCCCCACGTCTCAACCACCCACCCACCGCCTCCCCTCCCAACCCCCACCCCCCAACTTTCTCCAGGCCACTCAATATGGAAGAACCCCACTCTACTGACAGGATAGAGGGCCTAAAATCTTCTCTCCCTCTCTCAAAACATGCGCACATACCTCGAGTTACTAAATATTCTCATGAAAACTATCAATTAACTACCTTCCACCGTTCATATCTTCGCAATGCAGAGGTTTCGCTAGATGAAGCCGAGCTAAAGCATTACTTAGCTGATGTTATAGAGGTGAGGGGTGATAGTTTGTTAGTTCAATTTGAAGGTGACATTTGGAGCCCTTTAGAGTTACCTAGAGAGAAGGTTAGGATATTAGCCTCTCTCCACACACACACAAAGGCAAGTGATGCTAGCTTACCTTTAGAAGGGATAGGGAGTGCCTCCAGTTATAATGGGAATGCTGTGGATAGAGTGGAGGGGGGTCGAGGGGGTGGATGTGAAGATAATGTTGGGGGGTTTGGTGGTGGGAGAAGTAAGACTTTAGTAGAGGGTGGAGGGAGAGTAGCTTGCCCCTCAGGTCTCTGTGAGGATTATGATAGGGGGTTTGAAGGTGGGAAGGCTGCACCGCTGGTAGGTGGAGAAAGAGCCACCCCCTACTCAAGTCGCTGTAAAAATGACGTTGAGGGGCTTGGTGGTGGGAAGGATAAAGCTTTAGCGCGAGGTGGAGAAACAGCGTGTTATTCCCCACCAGGACCTTGTGGAGATGATGTAAAAACAGAAGTCATAGCGAGTGGGAGGCCTACTCCATCACCCCAAGATAGAGATCCAGCCATCCCCCCCCCACCTCCCACCTTATCTATACACCTACCTCCCTTGTCAGAGATAAGAGAAGCTTCTTCACAGCTAATTTTAAGGGAAAACACTGCTTTATATAGCAGTGAGAACTTCGGGGCTTCTCTATGGGAAGTACAGCAGGAAGTTAGGAGGGAGGAGGAGGAGGAGCAACTCCCCTCTTCAAAAGAGATGATAGCATGCCTTCCTCGTGTCTACTTGGAAGATGAGAAAGTTATCTCATCTTCACAGCCAGTGTGCATCAGTAGAACTCAAGCGTTTGAAGAGTTGGATAACCCCTTGGAGAAGCCCAAAGATCTTCCACCATCATCATCATCACTACTGGGGGGGTATCTCAATGAATATGAAGCACATCTTCACACCCCCCATACAAGCCTGGCTCCTGTGAAGTACCATTTTTCACTCACAGAGGGGAGCACACACACGCCGCCTGCCAGTGTTATTCCTCATGCAAATGATACTGAAGGGATGGGAAATAAAGCCGCCTGGAGATCTGCGTTGAAGGGGGAATCGGCCGTGTATGCATCGTATATAACTAGTGGTGGGAGGGAAGGCAGTTTTGAGGAGTTTGATGATACGATAGTGGCTGATGCTTCTCATCTTTGCAAAGACTCTGTTTCTGTGTGTGAAGATAATGATGAGGCTTCAGCAGGCTGGGAGAATGCTGTAGAGGGTATTGAAGGTGAAGAAGCTGCCAAAGTTGTGCTTTTAAGAGGTGATTCTCAGCGCCGAAACAGTGCGCACACTGCCTCCCCATTAGCTGGAGAAGGGGGGCTTTTATCTGTTCTTTGCAGGAAAATAGAGGGGGTTGAAGAAGGAAAACTCGTCGGAGAGCCAGAAGCAGCCACTGAAGAACCTCCAGCCACCCCCCTGAAGGGGGGTATGGCAGGCTGTTCGTCGAGAGGATTGCTGGGAGGCCATGAGCAAGGTGTAAAGGGGGGAGAAAAAGTTGTAGCCATCGGAATTTGGGGGGATAAGGGCTTTCAAAGGGATACCCGTTTGCAGCACTGTGGAGAAACCGGTTTGGGGGGTGCTCATCTTCAGTTTTCTGGGGGTGCTCATATTCAGTCATCAGAGTCACCTGTTCTATCCCCAGGTTTAGCTGAAGCTACAACCTCCTTCGAAACAGTAGCTTTTCATAGGCATCATCCAACTTCTCTGGGGAATCCACAGAGGTATGAAGATTTGCGCTCCGTCAAATTCTCACTTTTCCTGCCTGAAGAGGGTCAAATCACTAAGGAAACTGCAACGATGCCTCAAACTCGTCTTCTTCCATCTTTTATGAAGTATTCCGCTGATTCTTCTTCTATTTTTTGTTCTACTACTCCTTCTTTATCTTCTTCTGCTGTTTCCTCCTCTTCTCTCTCTTCTCATTTTTGCTCAACTCCCGCTTCTTCTATAAAAGAGCAATTTTTCCATCAATCATGCTTAGCTCCTCCTGGAGAAATCTTTGAGGGAAGCTTAGCAGATAAAGATGCTGTTCTTCCTCACTTCAAGGAAGAGAGCCTATCGCAGTATTCATTTGTGGGGCCTGAAACTCCCTCGCCTGATTTACTTTCCCATGCTTCTCCCCATGAGACACCCAGCAGCTATATGCACGAAAAACCAATGGGTCTGCTTCCACTGCTGCCTGATCAGCTGAAAGCAACTTCAAATCACCCTGTAGGTACTCGTCAAACAGATACTAGCTATTCGTCTTCTGCCGTAGTTTTAGCTGATAAGAGCAGAAACCTCCCCTCTCATTTCCAAGCTCCCACCACGGGGGGGAGATTTTTACTCGATTCCTACCCTTTTGAGGGTAGTGTGTGGGCTCAATCGCCTGAGCTTCATGGCCAATCAGCCCATCAATCTTCGCTGAAGGAGGCTACTGCAAGAGGTGCTCTTCCTCGTGTGTACAAGACGCGAAGCTTATCGTTTTCATCTCCTTTTTTAAAGGCGAAGTCATCAACGGCACGACCTGAAGACTTTTTCTTAGAACCGTACCCCTGGACTGGGCGGGAAGTGAGGGGAAATCAATCGAATCCACCCCCCACCC
>JADHZB010000764.1:0-13705 GCA_015657535.1 Nephromyces sp. MM_2019
ACCCACAATATGTCACATCAATTTTTGTATGGGAAGTTAAAGTTATTGAGCTTGCTCAAGCTTAACTTAAACGTCGCCTTGCTCTTGCACATATTAGCAAGTGTGGTGTACCCTAAGACCACCATTGTGGTCAACAATTTAATTAACAAAATTTTATTTAACTAATAAATATAAGTAATGCATTTATTTAGAAAACACCAAGGTATAAAACTCCTAAGTTAATGGCAAGATTTTTTAAATAACATAATATAAATATATAACAAGAAGCAAAACCTAAATTGTAAAATTAAAATCGATTGAGAATAATCTTGAATGAATGATAAATAAAAAGTTATTAACGTACTTTTGTCTAGTTTTGGATGCTTTAATAAACGATTAGTAGTATATTATATAAATAACTTCCCACACATATATGAAGCAAACTATCATAGGATATAAAACTTAGGGTAATCGAAGTTACAAGCTAAAAGACACATTAAAATGACCTAGTTATATATAATTTTAAACTTGTAAACAATATAAATTTCACCTCAATTTTAATACAATCTGATAATTTAAAAATTTGTAAATAACAATAATGTTTCCTAAATGTGAATTTTAACTTAAAATTATTCAATATGCACATCAACATTTCATATAATTAATATATGCCTAACAGAAACTAACAATTAATACAACTCTGAACCTGAATAACCTATGTTATACTGTACATTGCAAAGCTGAATATAAGTCAAATAAGAATAAGACTACCAAACATATCACATACATACATTTATATAATTTATCTTATGTCTAATGGTACTATAGACTCTGGTATACTTCCATTCAGTATACCAATAGCATTAAGGTACTACCACACAATTCATCAACGTCCACACTGTGAATGTCCAAAGTCAGAAGATGGCCAATGTGTACTCTTTAGGAAGTGGTGGGAGATATTAGAAGTTGAAAAGTTGGTTGACCCGATTCTATATCAAAAGATGAATCAAATTTTTCGTATTGAGTTACCTTATCTACCCTCAACATCAACTGAAGATGAAAATCCAACAAAAACTACTTCTTCTACAGAAATCACTACACCTCAAAGTGAAAACCAACCTCTTGATTTGATTACACAGTCTACCATTGGAGATAGACCTGATCAAATACAGCTACAGCTTGATGTTGGCCTACCTCTTGACCTTACGATACCCTCTGAACTTGCTCAGCAGTACACCCGCGCAATATCGGCCCTGAGGCTTATGAAGTATAAGAGTGAGACTATATCAAACCGCACTCAAAACATCATTGATTTTCAGAGGACTTTATGCAGAGACTTAGTAATTAAGAAGGATGTTATCAATTACATCAAGGTCGACCTAGACCGCACATTTCCGAATATTAAATTTTTTGATAATTATGGGTTAGTTGATACAAGGGGCTACAGGAGTGTATATATATATATATATGTGTATAAATACATCATTTTATATCAATCTTATATTCACTTTTAAAAATTTGATCAACTTATATAATTCATCGCTATATTTGTTAGGTCTGAACAACTAATGAGAGTTCTCCAAGCCTATGCTTTTTATGATCCAGAAATTGGTTATGTTCAAGGTATGAATTTCATAGCAGGATTCTTATTGTGGCATTCCACCGAACAGCAATCTTTTTGGATGCTTGTAGCTATAATGCATATGAGGGAATTGCGTAGTATGTACCTCCCCAATTTTCCAGGCCTATTCAAACGCTGTTCTGAGATTACAACCTTTTTAAGCATAGCTCAACCCAATCTACTAATACACTTTGAAGAAAACGGTATAAACCCTATATTATTTGCTTCAGATTGGCTATTAACCCTCTTTTCAAACACAATTCCCTTTTACATTTTAAATACTATATGGGACCTATTTATTATGGAAGGTTGGGAAATTATTTACAAAATTATCATTCAAAGATTATGGAGATTGAGGCGTAAGTTACATGTATGTGTGCGGGTGTGGATATTGTCGAGTGTGTACATATATATGTTGGTAGGTGGGTGGCTGGGTGTGGCAGTGGGTATATCTGTGTACATAATTGGGTGTATCCGTGGGTGTAGCCGTGGGTGTAGGTTTGGGTGTATCTATATACATGTGTTTATGCATGGGTGTGTATATTTATACATAATGTGTATGTACATTTGTGTCTATGTTTATATAAAAAAAATTATATTTTTGTGATTATACAATCACATTTATGTATACACAAGCACATATATTTATTTGGATAGTATATACACATGATACCCTCAAGAATATTTTGGACCACAACTTATGCTTATTTTTAATTTGTTAATTAGTATAATGCTTTTTCTTTATCTAGAGAAATTAATCGATACAGAGGAAATTGATAGGATATTAGGATTGATAAAGTATGGTGACCCAAAAGGGCGACCAAATCAACAAAATAATCTCCAAACAAACATACCTGATGTATCAAATACACATATAACAGAAAAAGATAGGAGAAGGGGATTAATTGGCAATGTATTTACCAAATTTAACAAAGTTTTTCAGAAGTTTGATGAGGAAATTGAACAACCTCAATTCAATACAAACGAATTTTGGCAAAAAATTGTTGAAGAAGCTCAAAATTATAATTTGGATCGCTTATCAGGTAATTATTTATACAATTATACATATATTTATACATATATATATAATGAGAGGGGAAAGTTTATGACTTTATCTTGGTTTGTGTGTGTACATATATCTCAAATTTATTGAAGTATCTCATGCAATCTTGTACACAACCCCAAAAATTAATATATGTGTAAATTATATCCTCTATTTCAAATTCAGTAGAAGATATGGAAACTTACTTAGATGATAACAAGCGGTCTGAAACTAGACCCTTAGCAGATTTTATGAAAAGAGTTTCGGATGGCCTTACAAATTATAAACCAAAATCGACCAATGAATTTACACACAATCATTCATGGGAAACATTATCATTGCCCGAAAAGGAAGATTCCTTACACCTTGATAATATGCCCAATAGCGGAGATAATGAAACACTTTATAAGGATGTGTGTGATGAAATGTTTGATCAAAATGATATAGATGAAGAGCCACTTGAAATACCTTCTGAGCCTGACTTAACTTCATTTGATTACACATCTCTACTCAATGATGATAGAAAGATTAAGAAAGTCATTTATAGTAGCTTAGATATTGGTAAACACAAGTATCACACACACTCAAGTAATACACCCCAAATTGATTCTCCTCTAAGTAGCTTGTATATATATCACACGCCTAAAAATACTACACATCCAGATCACACCCCTACCAGTAGTACACATTCATATCCAACACCCACAAGTATCACACACCCAACACAGTCGTACTCGGCCAACACATATCCTGCATATCCAACTGACAAGCCTAGAACCACTGACACACAACATATACCTACAAGCCAAACAGGCACAAATCAAATAACCTACAATGATAGGAAACATTCGAGTCAAGCAGAGAGTAGAGCCAACCTGTTGGGTACACACAAACAATTAGATATAGCTTACACACACCTCAATAAATTGGGTATGCATGATTTATGCACACAAATTAGAAGAATAAGGACAATTTGTGATACACACTGTAAAGATGCTACTGAGTTACTCAAAATAAACTCTCAAACAAAAGATAGTCAAAAAATATTTTTTATAGATCATAGAAAAAATAATATATACCCTACAAGAAATTAAAATTACAGACTTATATATATATATATATATATATATATATATGTGTGTTCGTGTAATTGTATATACTATATATAACAAGGTTATATTTTTATTCCACAATCAAGCAACATTTCGTAAAAGTGTAAATAATTAAGTTTTTCAATTAAAATTGTTTCTCAAACCCATTATCCAACTATACAGAGCTAACACAGTGTATATATGTGTATATGTATGTACTGTTTGTGTGTATATATGTACGATAGTGTTTGTGTGTATGTATGTACGATAGTGTTTGTGTGTATGTATATGTGTGTGTTTGTGTGTATGTATATGTTTGTGCGAGTATGTATGTGTTTGTGCGAGTGTATATGTGTGTATTTATGCACAAGTGTTCGTGTATGTGCATGTGTGTATTTGTATGCTTGTTAGTATGTATGTTTTAGTGGGTGTGCGTGTGTGTTTGTGTGTGCGTGTGTGTATGTGTGTGTGTGTTTGTGTGTGCGTGTGTGTATGTGTGTGTGTGTTTGTGTGTGCGTGTGTGTATGTGTGTGTGTGTTTGTGTGTGCGTGTGTGTATGTGTGTGTGTGTTTGTGTGTGCGTGTGTGTATGTGTGTGTGTGTTTGTGTGTGCGTGTGTGTATGTGTGTGTGTGTTTGTGTGTGCGTGTGTGTATGTGTGTGTGTGTTTGTGTGTGCGTGTGTAGGTGTGTGCGAGTATAAGTGTTGTGTATGTATGTGTATTTGTTTTGTATGTAAGTATGTGTTGTGTGTAGGCATGTGTTATGTGTTTATGTGTATGTTTTCATTTGATAAGCACACATATAGGATTTAATTTTCGACTTGAAAAAATGCTGATATACGCTCCTTGATACTAATTAAACACAAATCTTAGAGTTGTGTGGATGATTTTACTAGAGATATTTTCTTAATTACACTCACACATATCCCTGAATAAATATAAAAAGAGATTCAATAGTAGTTATAGTAGTCTTTAAACCTGTGCACCTGAATTAAAAAACATAAAACTAATTATGCATATCAAACACATTTAAATCACTATACTAAGTAAAACCAAGTCATAAAAAACACACACAAACATTACTAGCTAATTTTATGTGTGAAAACATATACTAGAAACCTAAATCCTCTAAATACATATCATTTGGTACTTACTTGAATTTACACAAACAGTTAACCAAAGTAAGATCAATGAATTGACAAGTTTTACTAGCCTACACACTTTCTCAATGTGAATCAAACTCATGTAAATTAATTTGACAAACATAAAACTCACACAAACTTACCCCTCCCTTACACACACTTATTCAAGATTATGTACATGTACTATGTACACACATTAAATATAGATTTGTGTTACATTGCTTACTCATCTCATTTTCTTGATTGATTATAGCTAATAACCCATTGATATGTATTAACATAGCCATATTTCAACTATTTCAAATGTGTGTGTGAGTGTGTGCGTGTGGGTGTGTAAATTGAAAATGTATATTACACCTAAAACATTGAGTAGTACTTTATAACACAATACTAGCAAACCTTTTAGAAACAATGCAAACCTATCCAAGGTATTACTACCTATTTTTATTAGCATTAACAATGCATACACATTATACCAATTCATTGGAGATCACAGTTAAATGTAATACGGATTCTAAATTGATTTCAGGCCACACTCAATCTAACCTAATACCCAATCAAATAAGAACGCATCCAAATAGCCGATCGAAACACTTGAATAGCAATTTGCTATCAAAATATCCAACATCTACAACCGCGCAGGCACACACACACCTAAATTACATTAAAACTCCTCACACCCATCTAACATCCACAAACACAAACCCAAAGTCAGCATACAAACACCCAAAACCAACTTACCCACCCCCAAATTTCCTAACTACACCATGCACACACACACACCTCAGTTTCATAAAACCAACTAGAAATTTTGATGTGAAATCAAATCAAAATACTCAACTATCTGCAACAACGCGGTCAGGCATACCTATACCCCCTGATGTTGCCTCATTTGGGAGAGCTATTATTTATCACACACCAACAAATACATTCACTATGGAAGTGTGGCTACCTGGCCTACAAGCAGATAACATTTGTTGCTCATTTAGACAAATTGGTGCACATTATTTACAACCTATGTTAGTAATATTGGCCCCAAAAAATCACATTGTTAAAACTTGGGAAAAAAGAAATTTTGTACGTTGTTCACAAAAAAACAAACTCACAGATACATATAAATAAAGAGAATTAGAGAACTAATTATTTTATAATGAATTATTTTCGCACACACATGAATACATATATAAAGGGAGAAAGCTAAAGAACTATTTATTTCATATTAATTTACTTGTACATGCACATACATGCATATATAATATATGTTTGAATTTATTCAAAGTTACACCCACAAACATCCTAGCTATTTACTCATTTGAAATGCTTATATCTAATGAATATAATTTGTGAAACTTCTTTAGAAAACTGAAAGCCGAAAAAACTTGATTAAAGATATTGATCTAATTCAAAGAGCTTATCGTCTTGTTCGGTATGTATATGTAAAAAATTTAGTGTGAATAATTTATTCTTTAAATTTATACCCATTTTACATTAACTAACTCTACATAAACATACAAAAACACATATGTATGTATATATATACTACATATCAGGTCCGCTGATCTATTAAATACAACGGCAAAGTACTCCGGTGAAATCTTACAAATTACTGTCCCATATCAAACTCAAACTCCTCAAAATTTTACACTTCCTATTTCTATACCCATAACAGGTTATATTGTGTGTAAAATTATATGTGTGAAATTGTATATGTGAAATTGTATGTGTAAAATTGTATATATCAAGATAGTGTGCTATAACTGTGCACAGAAAAATGTTCGTGTCAAAATAGTATGCTGTAATTGCATATAAAATGGTACACATAAAGTGGTGTGCGAGTCTGTTTGTAAGATGATACACATAAACTGATATTTAAAATGGTGTGTAAGGATTTTTGTAGGCTTGTGTATTTTAATCAGGCGTAAACAAGCGTGTTATAGCTGCATTTGAAATAATAATTTGTAATTGTGTGTAAAGTCATGCTTAAAATGGTGCATATAAGATTAGATTTAATAACTTTGTAAATTTATTTTATGATTTATTTGTTACACGAGCTTTATTAAATAATAAATCGTATATAATTTTTAGGTATCTTTACACATTGTTTTAAACAGATAATTATCTACATACATTTATTCACACACACCTTTTCATTTCCCAATACTTCTAGCATATATATTTCATTACAATTACACGCAGCTACATACACTTTTTCTTTCCTCTACTTTTTGAGATTCACATATATGCACCGACACACATACCCACGTAATTTTCTACGCTAAAATTTCTTTTTCTACACATTCCAGATGATCAAGCACTCACCAGTGTAGGATTAGATATTGATAACATAACAGAAACTTCATGGATATTTAATTGGGATAAGTTTCCAGAATTATATAATTTGGCACATGATTATACACAGAGTGAACTCCCTAAGTTTGCCTCTACGAACCGCACACTTGATTAAATTATTAACACATACACGCAGAGTCAATTATTATAAATATATATACACGATTAACTTATTGTTATATATATATACATTCTTACTTAATTTATCTTTATTATTTTTATATATATGTGTATTCTCATTAATTCATTCTTATAAGTATAAATATATGTCTATATTCACACACTTATTTAATACTACTTAACATCACTCTCTTATAAGAAATAATTTTATTTCCTATTTTACACACACACACATTCATATACAAAAGTAACTTGAAGATTCATTCAATTTTAAATAAATTTCAATTTGAAATATGTAATATATATCTAACCAACAAATTAAAATAATAATACCCCCACAACACTTATTTGGGGTAAATATATTTTTAAACTCGAGATTCATTCATTTTGTATATAAGATGAAAAATGATATCTATAAAAAACACAAAATAAATGCTATTGAGAATTAATTACAATATTGTAATTAATTTTATTTATATATAATTAATACACACACTAGGAAAATATTTAAGATAAATTATCCTCATGATTTGAGCTATGTAAATAACAAGAACTCATACAATTATTTACTGAGTGTGTACTTTGCTATGTTTAATTTTTATTGCGTGTTTTTATTGTGCTTGTGTGTCTGTGTTTATGTATGTGTGTGTCTGTCTGTGTTTATGTATGTGTGTGTCTGTCTGTGTTCATGTATGTGTGTGCCTGTCTGTGTATTTTCTAGTAAAACTGATGATTAATTGCATTGAAAATTAATAATAAACCATATATATATACATTTCTGATTTAATGACAGTTTAATTAAGAAAAAACAATTTGTTATTTTGTAATTTGTGTGTACTTGGTATGATAAAACAAAGTGACTTAAGAGTAAAGTTTTTAAGTTATAAAGGTTTAGATAATATCATACACACATCCAAAATACTACGCACAATCAAGATATTAAACACATTCACAATTTATTTTGCATCTAAACCTTACATCTACAAAAAATATAACAAACACTACATACATCAAAAAATATCAGACAAATATATCCAAAAGTATTACACACATATCAAGCATATTACACATACACACTTTTCAAAAGATAAATGCTTTTGAGTTGTAAATAAATTTATTTTAAATTAGATATGTTAACAAAGAAACATCCAGACTTATTTTTTTTGATTTGTCTGTTAAAAGTAAAATTAATCCTTTTTCAAAGTTTTAATAAATTTGGCTGAGAATTATTTAATATAATTTATTAGAATAATCAAGCACAATTTATTTTTGACAAGAGTATATACACACTGTGCCTATAAAATGGTATATAAATATATATGTCCTGTGTGTCGTGAAATGGAGGGTATATTCCAATCAATTTATACATTTTGTGTTTATGTATGAAATTTAGTTTATATTTCAATCAAGCATATATACATTGTGTGTGTGAGATCGATTTACACTTTAATCCAATATATTTATGTGTTGTGTATGGGTAAAATTAAGCTCAAACTTGCTGTATGTACTTAAAACGATTTCAAAATGTGTACAAAAACTGAACTGGGTTCTAATGCTATGTACATATTTGTTAAATTTAATTATTAAAGCGTTAAAAACAAAAGTATTCATTGTTTTCTAAATCATTTTGTCAACCATAATGGATGTGCGTGTATTAATTAATTTGACTGTGAAATTGGTTTTGTGAATTATGTGTTCATTAATTGACTCACTAAAGCTAGTGCGGGTTGTTAACATGCATACACACTCACTATAATCTTCAGTGGACACACATTTCTCAGTTACCTTATATATAAGCAATCTTGCTTAACCTATAAAGATATATTTGGTTTGTAGAAATACTTGACATGTTCACAAACTTTACACACAAACATAGATTCGCAAACACACGCTAACTCATACCCACACACACACACACAAGCAACAAACATCATGCTTACACACACACATATACACACCTTACACACACACACATATACACACACACACACATATACACACAAACACACATATATACACACACAAACATATACACACACACACACACACATAAGCACACACGCACACACATAAGCACACACGCACACACGCATACACACATACAAGCACACATTCACATACACATGAAATATATATATACATACATATATATACATAATTAACTTGCGCGCACACATACAATGCATACATGATTACTTATACACTCTAAATAAAAAGCTTACTTCTCTAAAGTGTAATTATATACTGTACACACCTTACATACTTCCCACAAACACATTTAATTGTATCTCACTCACATATATTCCTCAACACATCTTAAGCAACACTCTCCTTCCTTTATATAATCTTCAAACACAGATACAACAGCACACTTCAGATTATAACTCTCTATGAAGATGTTTGTCTAATAATTTTTAAATGAATTCATCTCACCCCAATCTATATAATTTTATTTACATATATCATCCTCAAACAAACAAATTTGAATCGAATTCACATATATTTTAACACTCACTCTCTCTCTCCCTCTATGTGTGTAAAACCCTATTAAATCAAGTAATTCTCCCTTAATAATAAATCCCTTCTGATTTTCCAACATTTCTTAGCCATAAATATATACACATAGATATATACATACACAAACATATATAAAAACACACAAAAACATAAATATACAATATTAACATATACCTATAAATATACATATTTATATATACAGAAATATATACTCAAATATATGCACATACATATATATAATATATATACACACACACTTAAACATATATACACACACTCAAACATACATACACATATATCTATATATATATATACATATACACACATTCGAACAAGATACACACACATTCAAATATATATACACTCTTTATTTTCATGCAGAATTTTAAAATTATCTGAAGGAGTTATTATGACTATTTTGTGATTGACTCGCATAGAAATTTTTTCAACCAAGTTTGACGTCTGCTCCAGCCATCCTCACGCACATATATACAATACTGCTTACATACTTATATAGATACGGCTAATCGAATACACACCCCTAATTAAATACAAATACACGGACACTTAATTAGTTACACATACGCAACCATTCACTATATTCAAACAGGCACACATACACCTAATTAGATACACGCACACATACATATTAAGTCGAATGTGTTAATTTCTAATTTTAGTTCAATCAGTTTGTTTGAAAAAAGGATTACAAAATGTATTTATTTTTGGTTATTTTTTTTGCCATTTTGACTGCACATTTCGACGTTTTTTGCTTTCAAAATAAGGCCTTAAATAACGCAGGATTACTTACACACACACACCAACCATGGGAAATACACATGGCAAATCGAACTCCCAATCCCCTCAAAAATTTACGCACAGAGTTGAAATCTACACAATTATCTGCCCCTACAACCGCCATTGAAATGCCCTCATTATCAAGTACTATGAAAGAAGGGAAAATTGTTTCATGGAAGAAAAATGTTGGTGATAAGATTGAGGTGTGTGTAGTTTTGGGTGGGCTATATGTATAAATATAAAAATCTTCTGTGTACAAGTGTTGGTGTGCGTGTGTAAGGGTGTGAGGGGGAGGCTGAATGCTTTTTGGTTGTCTGTGAATAATATTTGTAGGTGAATATGATATGTATAAATGTATATGATGTGTCTAAATGTATATTATGTGTATGAGTGTTTTGATATAAATATGTGTGTATGGTATAACTATGGCCTAATGGTAAAAAATGATATTTGTATATACACACATGTTTGAAAATTATGGATTAAGTACAAAAATAAGATTAAAACGTCATTTTATTGTGTGTATGATATTCATTTCCATTTTATTGGAACTATGTATTTCTTATAAGAGTCCGAGATTTATCTGACGACTATATATATATATATATATATATATATATGTGTGTGTATATATATGTGTATATATGTATCTGATTTCTAAAACATTTATATTTATTTGATTACATCAATTTTTAACTTTTATTTAGTATGGTGATACACTTATGGTCGTAGAGAGTGATAAGGCAGATATGGATGTTGAATCTTTCTATGAAGGTAATTTAATACAAATAATATGTGTACTCAAATCCATACACATGAAAACCTAATTTCCCTTATACAAATTTACATTATTTAATCACATATTGAATATATTCTATGAATATATTTATATATACACACAAACTTATATATTTAGAAAATTATATAAATTATCAGTACATTAACACAGACACCACCCTATCCTTACATATACATTTATATATATATATACATATAACACCAATACCCACAATTTATAATTGATATGTGTTTAAATAATATATATGTATGCAGGTTATTTAGCTAAACAACTTGTTAGTGAAGGCCAGTCAGCTGCTGTAGGGCAAGCTGTTGGATTGGTAGTAAGTAAAATGAGTGAAATAAATCAGGCTAGCTTAGCTGCACCAACACCTATCACCTATGAAGTCGTGGACACACACACACCTAAACAAGTAGCACAAACAACAAACACTGCTAAGCAGGCTACACACACGAGCAAACCTTCAGTCAAATCAACACCTATACACATGCCTTCCCTATCAAGTACTATGTCAGAAGGTAAAATTATCAAATGGCTCAAGAATAAGGGTGATAAAATTGAAGTGAGAACACGCACATACATTCACTCTTCAACCTATATATCTTGAGTATTATTATAAGCACACAATGAATACCTTAAACACCCTTTAAACACTTTATACATAATTCTTGATACATACATTACACTCTTATACCGAATATCTAGCAAACAAGTATTTAACTTTGTACTTGTGTATAAATTCAATATCACTTCACACTATCTCTGTGTACATATACAATTATATATATTCAGCACTCTTTATGTGTGTGTCTTATATTTGCATATGCATTTGTGCGTGTATCTGGGCATGACTGTGTATATGTAAATATATGTATCTATTTGTATGTATGTGTATGTATGTGTGTGTAAGTATATATTTTTTTTTATGTATCTGTATATTTATATATATATATATGCATGCCAATCGGTTTATATACATGTGTGTGTATATATATGTGTGTATGTTTACTCTTTAAATATATAGTTAGGAGATTCAATCATGATTGTTGAAAGTGATAAGGCTGATATGGAGGTGGAGGCCTTCGAAGAGGGCTATTTGGCCTCTATTTTAACTGCTGAAGGGGAATTTGCAAAAGTTAATAATGAGGTAGCCTATTTAGTAGAAAATAAGGATGACATAAGTAAATTTGAACAACAATTAGCCGATATGGAAAACACACAACCTACAGACACAGCTTTGGATAACAGTAATGTGCAAAGTAGCCCAACAGAAGTTATCACTAAGATGGTACACACAATAAACACATATTCGGGGAGGGGGAGTTTATCTAACATTCTTTGGGGACTAGGTTTATTTACAAATACACATTTTGTGAGGGATAGAGGTGGGACATTGTTAAATACACACCCTTGGTGTAAGGCTTTGCTGACACACACTAGGAGATGTTTTATACATACATATTTTTAGTCACTATTTGAATCTTGTTTTAAAAATTATCCACACATACCTTTTGATATCATCATACACACATTTTTAACAATTTTTCACACTTTACACACATTTTCATTATTTTATAATACATGTGGATTGAGTGAAATGAATGAATTGTTTATAAACACGTTTTTATTTTATTTGCTTTTTTTAAAGCCTTCCAGCCAACCTGTACAAGCCCCTCCTAATAAATTGGCCCCCGCCACCCAACATAAGAGGTAAATCTTATATTATATACTCGAATTTGTTTCCACAATCACATAATTTTAAACACTCTTTATCTACATTTTCATTTACATGTTATTAAGTACACATTGTAACATACATACTGTTACGCACATACGAGTACACACCCATACTTTCACACCCACATTTTCACACCTTAACATTTACTTATCAAAACAATTGAAAATTAGCACGTATAAACTTTAAAGTTAAAACTATATATATGATATCTTTACACAACAGCTGGCTTCAAGATTTCACACCACTTAGTGTAGATCAAAATATATATGAGCAAATCCCCCCTAACCACGACACTAAAGAACTAAGCAATATTTTCATGGAGCGCATTGAAAATATGGAATTAGGTTCAAAGATGATAAACCAACTCAAAGAAACTACCGAGTAATTACACTATTTTTCATACACACATCTTCTAAATACACACATAATAAGATACACACACACTTAATCACACAAACACATACATAATATATATTAATACTTCATCATACGTATATATATATATATATA
>JADHZB010000765.1:0-35322 GCA_015657535.1 Nephromyces sp. MM_2019
TTGTGTGAGTTTAGGTGTATGTGTGTATAATATTTATATATAACGTACTTTGAACAGGCACTAATTTTAGCCCCGGGTATAAATTGATCAATTTTAGATTTGTTTTGTGCTTTTCGTCGACGATGTTCATCCATAGCAATTAATTGTGCACCATAATGAGTCTTTATTTTGACAGGTAATCTTGGTAAAACTATTAAGAAAATAAAAATGTTTGTATATTAATGTGTAAGTACACAAAAATACTATACTGAAGTGTGTATGAAAGCCATTATTATGAATGACACACCTACACAAACAATGCTAATAGTAGAGGGGATGAATTATTTCCTGAATTAATATCTTACCCAACAAGAGTTATACCCATTGTCAATCATACAGACATAATTAATCACACATGAACCTCATTAATCACACACATAAAGTGAATGTGCTATATTGCTTAGTTGAGGGATTGTATAGGTAAATGATTGTTAAAATGTACATTGTATAATATTAATATATAGTATTGTATAAATCAATCAATTGACTATTTCTAATATTATCTGTAAAAGTATTGTGTGTGTATATATGAATATATGTATGTGTGTATGTGTCAATCTGATAGTAATATTCTTAAAGGTATTATGCTATGTGAATATATCTATATATTGGGGTATTTGTAAGTATATATTTGTGGTTATATGTAGGTGTGCGTGTGTATTTATATTGTGTATATAAAAGTTTATCTTTGTATATGTGTGTATATATACAAGTGTGTGTGTATAATCTCACTTGTGTTGTAATATTTGTCTTCAGTGATCAAACTTTCAACATATTCACCAATAGTTGAAATCTTATTTTTGTCAGAACTGGGAGAAAATTCTTCATCATCCAATACATATGGCTCATACCAGGCCCACAACTAAATATACACACACACAATTCACAAAATGTGTAAGGCTATATATAAATAAGAAAGATGTCAAATGTTCATAGGTGGCTAAAAATATACACAGTATGCTAAAGTTGGGTCTAAAAATTAATGTGTGTAAGCAATAAGTAATATAAAATATTTGATGTGTGTGTAATAAGTATACCTTATCTGGTGGGTGGACATAACGAAGGTAGAGAAAGCCTGTACAGCGTAGATAGGGAGAGTCTGGGTGGTCTATAAGGGTTGATACCTAAATGTGTGTGTAGAAATATTTATAGCAGTTTATAAGTATTATGTAAATGGTTATATATGATTATATATTTGTATAAATGATTGTAGGTATATATAGGTGTGTATAAATATTTATAGATAATTCTTAGCATGTCTGTCTCTTGGACTATATATCTGTGTGTATATAGCTTGCTTTCTAGATTATTTTTATCAAGGAGAGAAAATGTGTATCACGAAAATTTATAGAATGATGTGTGTTGAGATCAAACACATTTACTCATTCAAAAATGTGTGTGTGATTCTGTATTTATTACTTGAGTTTCTGTTAACTTCATTGTAAAAAGTTTGAATAGGCAGCAAAAAAATGTTGAGGGGTCACGTGAGTTGCCAGTAACGTATGGTTCAGCGTGTTTGGCATATTGGTAGATTTCATCAACAACATCATTAAAATTTTTCAATTGGCTAAAATATGTAAAGATGTGTGTTTGTGTGTGCAAGTGTGTGTGGGGTAATATGTGTGTGTGTAGATTGAAGATAATTAATATGGAATATGTGTCAAATAACGTTTATGTATTACTTACTATAATGACTTAAAATATGCAGAAGAAATGATATTGGTACGAAGAAGGTTATTTAAATTGAAAGTATTGCTGTCCGTCCTATATATACATTATGATTTACACACATACAAATGCAAATAAAAAAGATTGTTAAGGAGTGTAATTTCTACACACATCTATATAATAAATAGCTAAAAATATCAATCATAACTTATTTTATAAGTAGAAATGTCGTCGAATATGTAAAGAAGCTATTACATGTGTAAACACATATAGACAATAACAACAACCACAGATACATATAATTGTGTACATACATACAATTAGGCATATATTACTATGAGATCAATCACATCCACGTATCTATATCTCTCCCTTTCGCGTCCATGAGAAATCACACACCCTCTCCCAAGTAAAATGACACACACCCCCAAATCCACATCCCTTCCGCATATCCTCTACACACACACACGTACATTTCAACCATATCAGGTTTTTCTTCGACAGGTTTTTGGGCTGCTTGGGCCTGCCCAATACGACCAATTTCATACACCGCCGATTTATATTTTCGACAAAGCTTGCAATTTAATTGGGGTTTAGAGTGGAGGTGGCAACGCGGGACTTCCGCTAATTCATCGGTTGGCTCGGTTGTAGTTGGCGTTGTTAATGTGGCGGGTGTGGGGGTAGCATTGGGTGGATAATATAAAAATGGATTGATACCGGTAGCTGAATATATAGGTATAGAAACAAAAGAAAGTGTATGCGAATATATGTTGTGGGGGTGGGAGTGGGTGTGTATGTGCTGTGGGCGTGTGTAATATATGTGTGTCGGATGCTTAGATAGTAGGGAATGTGTTTAGCTTCTATTAGGGGCAAAAAGTGTTTAGTGTATATCAAAAGAATATGTGTATTTGTAGTGTCGATCGTGCGGGTAAGATATATGTATAGCGTGCAGAAAGGGGGAAAGGTATGCATATATGTGTAATCTGTGTGCAGAGAAATAAAAAGTGTGTGAGAGGTATGTATGATAAGGATTATTGAGCATGTGTGTGTGTTTTTAGGTATGAATATTGGGTTGAGCAAGTTACTATATATATACATGTTGGTGATATCATGTATATAAATGAACTTGGAATACATATGGTTAAATCCTATTAAATTTTGTTTGTAGTATTACTGTTTCATGTTTGTAACAGGATACATAATCATAAACAAGATTTAAATTGAATTCACCACTATACTATATATATCTATATACACACACCCACGCATATATAAACACAGAAGGCATCATGGCAACCTCATACCTACATAGACATAAATACACATGTATAAATACATCATGTTTAAACTAAAACTCAATATATACAAAAAGATAAAAAATGTATATGGACAGAAGTAAATGGTGTTTAAATTATGTACAAACGGCACAAACCCATGCAAGCATTCCTTATGGGGATTAAATAAAAATTTCCTTTACACGCACACCCATATGTTATAAATAAAAAGTACAAAAAAAGTATCCCCCCGTACACTAATTCCACAAAAGAAAACAGAACATAGACAGCGCTTACACACAAAAGTATATCAAATTATAAGTCATAGGTAATTGCTACTATCTGTTAGCACATATCCCCTTCTTATACCCAAACTATAGATAGAGATGCAAAGGTAAAACATACCTGTTGGAGTCATACCCATAGGGTATTGTATGTAGGCCGTAGCTGGATGGTTTGATCCATAGGGGTAGAAGGTTGAAGGATGTGGAGGGTGAGGGGCTGCAAATGTTGATATTGGGTTAAGGTGTGTGTTTATGTTGATATTATTGGGATTAGACATGATTTAAAAGGTAGAACGAGGATTAGAAATAGTCTTAATTAGTTAGGGTTCTAATATGGCTTAGGGAGCAGCTAGGGGAGGGAGTGATTGGAGGTATATGTGTCGTAGCTAATATGGGTTAGCCTATTTGATAAAGGGGTGTGAAGTACGAGTGTATATGTAGTATTTGTAACTTGGTAGGTAGTTTATACATAAATATATGGAAATAGATTAGGAGTAGATGAATCTGAAAATTATTTAAATATAGAAGATTAGAGTGTAGCATATGCGGAGAATGAATATTTTATTATGTAAAGCTTTGTATTCTTCCTTTCAATTTAGGTATAATGTTACGTTTGTTTAAGGGTTTTTTGGGTTTTAATGAATTTTATTTTGTTATAGTTTAATTAAATTCTAAAAAATTCCGATAACAATTTTGCCAAAAATGTGTGGAAGTGAGAAAAATTCATTGATATTGGGTAAAATTAGGCAATAATTGTGACAATGATGGGGCTTTGGAAAGCTGTTATGTAAAGTATTTAATTTATTTAGCTCGTGGTGTATACATATGTTTGTATATGCTTGTTAGTTGCTCTGTGTGTACTTGTGTGTATGTGTGTGTATGTGTGTGTTTGTATATTGGGTTTGTGTGCCAGTACCTACACAATTTAATGTGTATGTGTGATGGTTATGTATACAGCAGTGCGTGTGTTTGTGTCATGGTAAGTGTATGAGTCTGAGTACGCAAGAATATGTATTCACCTGTATGAGTACCTATGCGTGTGTGTGTGAACGTGTATTATTTACATATGGGTTCACAAATGAATTTGTACACTATGTTTGTGTATATTTAGTGTTCAACACATTTGTGAATGCTATGTTAAGTAGCAACTTTGTGCCAATAGTTTTTAGGGGCTGTGTGTGTGTGAATTGATTTCAATCTATATTCAAAAATTTGAGACATTAGGTCAGCTCTTAGTGTGACATGTTTGAGTTATTGCAAGTGTAAAAGTAATTATACAATGATATATATATATATAATTTGTAATATATTCAGAGTGTGTTTAACAATGTGCTTGGTCTTTTACTAACGGATTCAAATAAGTAAACAAATTTGCTTGATAAACAAAGTTTACCAAACTTAAATGTTTAACATTAACATATCCACACACAACAAATGCCCATACACACACCTACATAAGCACGCACATACACATAGATATCCACAAACAATAACAGGTATATCCAATCTCACACACAAACACAAGTTCTGTTAGCATAACTATTACTCTAAATCAAAGCTTTTCGAAACAAGTGAGGACAATAAGCTAAAATATAGCTAGCATAATTGATTAACACAAAGTAAGCATAGCCAATCCCAACGCTTCCACTCCTACAAAGCTTTTCACACATCATTTCGAATATCCAGTATCAAAAATTGCACAAATCATTTTCGAACCAAGGCTAAACGAATGGACAACTACACACATAATCAGTATTTATATGCAATTGCCTAGGAAATTATAATTTTACTTTTGCTATTCTCTCAGACATGCATCATAAATTATTAATACCTGTGCATAATATATACAAAATAACTTGAACACCTAATACATGCTAACTGCACTAAGTGTTCCATATAGACCCAGTAAATCCACATAATGCAGAAGGAAATTCGCAAACTATTCAAAAATGGGCTATGTCGATAAGCAAATTTCCACAAAGGACGTTCTATATACCTATTTACACAAGCCACACCACTCAATTTATACCTACCCAAAAACATATATCAAACATCTACATACACAACAAAGGGTAATTAGCAACACAAGGAACGAGCAACACACACATACATATATACTCAGTGAATAAACAAGCCTACACCTATAAGAACACGGTACAACTAGAGCTAAAAAAACTAAATAATTCAATAAATTAGATCTGTTAATTCTGCTTGCTTGAATCCTATCTCCTGGGAGTTACAATAGAATAATAGATTTCTAGCTAAATTTGAATTTCTGATTGATCTAAATATTGTATGATCTCTAATTTAGAAAATTAACAAGGTAATTATGCTGAAGATCTCTTCAACGGATATTAAAATTGATTAGTCCTGGTTTAAGATATCTTCCCTTTATCGAATATATTACCCTAAAAGAGCGCAGAAGCTGGAATCTCAAAAAATCAAAAAATTTTATTCAATTTGAGGAGTTGTGTAATTATCTGCAACTGTTATAATCTCTATAATTTCATTTGTGTGCAATATAATATGTACTCCTATCATATGACTTGAGCCCTACATACGTCACTATATCAAAAATATTTAATACTGACCCATCAAGGAACGTATTGAACATAATTTTAGTATGAATTAGCTCCGTCCAAAGATTTATGGCTAAGCTTGATAAGCTTTTGGGTATGTGAGTTTGATATGCAGTATTAAATATATGGTTATGTGTTATGGGACGTTTGAATATTTATTGTTTTTAGGTTTGATATATGTATTTTGGATGTAGATGTTCCAGTTTTGTTTTTTTATTGTGTGAATGTGTTTATTGTGAAATGTGGACGTTGATTTGTTCTGCTCATGTGCAGCTAAGCTTATTGCATTGGTAGGTATCTATATTTATTGTGCCCAACTTTAGAAGTTCGAAGGTGTAAGCATTGCTAGGCCTTTATAAATGTAGAATCTATGGAACATTTTACTGAAAATTCATTAGTGATCATAAGCTGTTTTTTTAACTTTATTCTTAGAAATTTTCTGAAACTAATCCCGATAAATGTGACCCCAAGTAGTAATGAGTTAGTATAAAAATTCTTGATTCTAGAAGTATAATGCTAGGGGGCTCTAATATTTTGCATTAAACATGATATAATTATCACTCATTACCTTTCCAATTGCAGAGCTAAAAAACATAGAAAGTGCTAACAATGCTCGTATTTTACACTCTCTACTAGTTCAATATTATTTTAAACAGTGAAGTTTTTACTTACAATTATGTAATCCCAAAATGAGCTGCAAGACTTCCATCGATCCATATACAAAGCTCCGAGAAATTTCACCTACCAACTTTAAACGAATCTTGATGATTACTAAAAATGACTGGGTAATTTTTTAAATTTCTTATGCATTTAATAAATATATATCCGAGTCTTGCTTCAAACTGACTAGACTTTAAAAGTTTTCTAAATAACACACCTAAAACTAAATTCATAGAGTTTCAAATATTTTGAACAATAAAATTAATTCGTGTAGGACCATAAAACTGGTTCAAACAAATGTACAACAAAGAAAAGTGAAGGTGAGTGCTACTTTTTATTTGTAGTAACAAAGCATCATTGTGCTACTATTGATATACTTGAGAGCTTTATTGATAGAATTAGAATAAAAGCACATAGGTTTTCACTGATAAAAATGAATTTGATTCATTAATTAAAATTTTCATTAGGCCTTACAAAAATGGAGGATAAGAGAATTGAGCCTATATTGAATCAATACAAAAACAAATGGAGTGAAATGAATGTGAAACAGAATTTCAAATTTGTTAACAATTTCGATCGATCAAAACTCCAAACAAAATATCCTGTGTAAGCTGTTTTAATTATTTTATACTTAAGTTGGTAGTATGCAAATAAAACTAAAAACAATTAGTTGGGAAGGTCATTTCCAGAAGTATCAAGAGATGTTCCACCCAGAACAAGGTTCTGAAATGCCATCCAATGACTTTTGAATTTAATAAATTTCCCTAAATTATTACTATAGTGCATAAAATATCGCCTAATCAAAGCCAATTAGAATCAGTAGGTTCGTATGACGATTGTAACATACAGGTATTACGCTTTTCAAGAGAAATATTTTAAGCTGTATTTGATTTAATTATTTTTTGCTAATATTTAAAATCATAAAGCAAGAATTCTCGAAATTAAAAGAGATTCAAGCAAAAAATAATGAGCTAGAAAACAATAATAAAGGTATAAAATGTCTCGTGGTACAAATAGATTTTTAAACAATAAATTTAGATCAATAATCCTCAATATCAGCAATGATGGAAGAGCTGAATCAGCTCAAACAAGAAAAATTAAAAACAGAGAAAGCATATTCCCAAGTAAAAATTTTATTTAAATTTATATGATCAGAAATAGATATAAATCTCAATTAGAAGATATTAAGACTGAGTATCTACATTCTTATAGCTAAGCACTTTCTTAAACAAGTCAAACCAAATTCACAACGAACTGCAGTCCAAGTATATTGAATTGAAAGGTAGTGAAAATTAGTCAAATGCTATAATTTTCATGTGAAATGATCTTCTTAGGCTACTTGGAAAATATCCCAGATGTTTCAATGATTTGCTGAAGCAAGCCATATAATCACTGTTATATTATTCTAATTAGAATCACATAAAAATGCAGAAGAAATGAAAATGCGATTGGATAAATTAAATGGGCATAAAATTAACCTAGAGAAACAAATTGAAGATAAAATTAATAAAGAAAATAAAGTACAACAGAGAATGAGCGTAGTGGTCAACAAATTTTCATCAGCTTTCAACCCGTTTCTGAGAGAAAAGTTAGACAAAATCCCAGATATAAACAAAAGCTCAGGGAATGAAACTGAGAACAATGTTGATTTATTTGATACATTAGAGTCAGAAATCGACCGGATCTCACAAGTTACGATTGAAAAAGGTTTACTATGATATTTTGCAAACCTTTATGAGATTAAACATAGTCTCACCTTTCTATGTTTTTTTAATTATTAAATTTGGTCATTTAAATGATCTTGGCAATGTAAAATATACTCTTTAAAATAAATTGTTTAGTTATACCATTTAGATAATTTAAGAAACAATTGATCTTTTATTTATTAGGGTTGCGGAGTATATAAATGTAATTTATAGCTAGCATTTTTTACTTGTAGGTAGAAAATTTTCGGCTCTGCAAGAAGAAAACAAGAAATTAAAAACAGAAATTATGAATAAATGCAAAGATTTATCTAAAATGAAAGAGCAATTACAGAGCCATATTAAACGATCAGCTGGCTTGAGATCTCATTTATTTGAGTTGAAGTCTCTGCAGGACACCATTAAGAAGGTAAAGTCCAGGATTTTAGAGTTATACCCTTTTTCTAGTAAATGTGCCCTAAGATTGTTTTAAGCTAAACAAGATTATTACAATCAAACTACAAAAATATGAATGTCAATAGATGAAAGATGATCATTCTAGAGAGATGAATGAGGAAAATTCAATTAGGTTGTTGTTATTAAAGCTGTTGAAGCAAGTTTCACCAAGCTTTGTAAGTGCTTTACAAGGAAACTTAGTAAGGGAGTTAGAAGAAAAAAAAGTGAGAGCACTTCAAATTGAAGCACAAATAGATGATATAGGGACTATGCCAAAAAATTTCATTAAAACTCAATCAAAAAATCCTAATTTAGAGATTGTGAAGTCCTCAAGCACAGAATGTCTAGAGAATAATTTCACTGACCCTTCGAAACTAAATTCAGAGGTAAATGAGGAAGAAAGTAGCGGATATGAGGCCCAAAATAAGAGCAACAATACCCATCTCCCTGCAGCAGGTTAGGAATTAAGCTTTTAAGTATAGTTTATGTAATAGGATCCTTGATTGGGATAACCAATAAACATACCTATATCCATAATTTCTTTGCAAGAATTTTTGAGGTTAATGCTATGCACATAATCCTTCTTTATTACAAGGTGCTATTGAAAATAACATCAAAGATTATAGTACTGATAAATTAAATGTTATATGAATATTTCTTCACTATATGTGGCCTTCACAGAACGAAAAACACTAAGTAATAAATTCTGTGTCCATCCGAGTCATAATAATCTAGGCAATAACTCTGAAGCTTTAAAAAATAAAAATTCGAATTCGACCTCTGAGAACCTAGAGTTGAATGTAAAAGGACATTTAAAAGTAAAGAATCAGTCTGTTTCGACCAGTGCTCAATGTTCCAGAATAAATTTAAATGAAAATTATAACTCAAAAATTTTAGTATTGAATAACACAAAATCATCAAGCCGCTATGATCAGTCCACTCAAGTAGAACTGTCAAGTAATCCCGGTGAAACTTATGAAGACTCTTTCTCAGACTGCTCAACACCAACAGGTTCAGATCTTGGTGCTCAGTCAAATACCCATAAAGTTTATAATTCAAATCTTGGTTAGTTGGGGATTTGTGGATTATAGCTTTTTTATTTTTTGGTGAACAAAATTCTTCAGAGAAAGGGAAGTATGAAACTCATAGAGTTAGCCCAATGCAAGGTAATCTGAATCATACAATTTATTAGAATACACAAGTAAAATTATTATATTTTCAATTATTCGAACGCAGCTTTTTATTATTGTGAGCAATGTGACAAGACTTCTCAAGGTAAAATAAATTGCTTTTAATTTGAGGTGTATAATCTTTGGTTTTTTCTGCTCTCTTAAGGCGTGGCGAATAACAAGAGCACGCTTAAGCATCTAAATTGCCCTGCGGAAAAAGTATGTAACAATGAGGATGACATGTTCCTTAAACTGGCCAATTATAATGAAGTCATATTGGATACAGAATCACAAAGTCTCAATAATTCAAATTTTGAGAAATGTGTAATAAGTGAAGATAAAAAAACAAAACATGATTTCAAATTTTCTTCAAACCTGCTAAAGATGCAAGGGCAATTACCAAATAGGAATGCAACAAAATTGGAAAGCGATTTGAGACATCAAAAATCCCATCAATTCAAGCCCAAAAATGATTGTAAGGAACATGCCTCACATTCATCTCAAGCTAGCAATGAAAAGAGGCAAAGTCAAGTTAATAAGACAAAACCCTTTATAGGATCTCAGGACCAGCTTATAAGAGAATGTAACAAATTAAGTAGGTCAAGTATTAGAGATAAATATTAATTCAGCTTTGAGTAATTAAAGATTTTCGAATTAAGGATGCTGAATTAATTTTAAACCGAAGGCTCTATGAATATTTTATTAGATTTTTGATTTAAGTTTATAATAAATAAGGTTTTATACTGAGATTTTTCAAATGTGGGTTAACAAAGGTTTCTTTTATTAGTTTTAGCCTATCAAAACCTTGTTATTAATTGAATAAACAAGTAAAAAACCTTAAAAAGAGTTTGTTCATAACCGGGTGTGTTGAATAATAAAAAGGCTAATGAAGTTTTTCTCAGTCTTAACTTTGCTTGGGCCAAAATCCTTTATAAGTCAGATTTATCCTATTGCCATATCTGTTTATAAAGTTAGGGTCTATCCAGTCCGATGGTAATTTGCGTTCCGGTAGCTGAATAAAAAATAAATTATCAATTATTGGAGCTAGGAAATGGCTAGTGATAATATATAGCTTACAGTTCCAGGCTGATAAGTCCAAACAACTTCAGTTTGATTTAAATCATAGTCAGGGTGAAATCGAACAGATCCATCGGGATGTAGGTGTTTCTAAGAAGAAATTTTTACGATCTTTCTTTATTTAACATTCTTAGTGAAGCTTATGCATCAAAGCATTGCAATAAAAAACTGTGTATATCTTACTGTCAATTCATTTAGGTAGATAGCTGAATAAGGTTCCTTGTAATTGAGTTTAGAAACATCAATTTTGAACGGTAGTGGAAAGTGCTCTCCGGCAATTTCACAGCGTATCTTATTAAGGGCAAGCTCTACCTGGTAACCTGGGAGGGTAAAATAAGAGAAGGGGACTCATTCATATTAGCTTAAACAATGAAAATGAGTGTAAATATTATCACTATTTGGATATTTTCACCTTTCATATAAGCGGGGCATGCCAGGAGTCCTAATAAGCTACAGGGGATATCCAATGTTGTTATTTGCCCAGGAACGTGTCGTGCAAATTTTAAGAAGTGGATCTCCTTATCAACTAAACATATACAATGGTATTTTTTGTATTTTAGTCTTTTTAGGTTTATAAGTGAAGTGTAGTTTTATCTTATATAGGATGGAGGTACTAGAATGTTAAGAATTCATGAAGCAAATCTACCCCACATACAGAAAAAAAAGAAAAAAGTGTGGCTTGATATATTTCAGCCTAGAGATCCCTCATATACCTGGATGGGCGCTTGTGTGTTCAACAACACATATTTCTGTCCTATTCTTGAATTTAAGCTTAAATGGCCTTGCAGAAAAGTCTGAAAGAGATAGATGTATAAAACAAATTCGGATTTTAATTGGGGTTGAATGGGAGATATAAATGTATCTTGTGTTATTGATACGCGTCTAAAAGGTATTTTATCAAATTACGTAGGGATATAATTCGGTAATTGATAAATCAGGCCTAGATATTTAAAACGTACGCATGGATAGATGTCCATCTTCTTCTTCAAATGCTAAGTGATGTATATCCGAGGCTTTTAAACAAAATCGTTGGTATGGTCCATATTTATAGATCATAGATGGGATGTACCCTTCAGCCTTAAGAAATTCATGTCGGTAAAATCTCGGCCATTCGAAGACCTCAAGCTCATAGGGACTTGCTACCGTGTTAACATACGTCCCCTTTGAGGCGAAGAACTCAACCATTTCATGTTTGAGGAATGGCCACTGTTTTTGTTTTAGTGCTGTTGTGGAAAAATCACGACGTGGTCTCAAATAACTCCGTGTGTAAAGATTGAAGTCACTGCGAAATAGTAGGGCCATTACGTATTTTTATTGATGATGTCATTCATTGTTCAATCATTTATTCTTTCAAGATATACCCTCCCCTGATGGGGGTATGTCGAGATGGATATAATAGAGCTACTCAATTAGATCTGTTGTTAAATCGATTCGGGAAAGATAAAAATTTTATATACACTAATGGAAGTATGTCTAGAGGGAAGTAGTATAGTATTTGCAAGATGTGAGTGATGTCGGAAATTGTTTGAAAATTTTTATTTTATTTCGTAGTCCTCTTTCCTCAAATCAAAAATTTTGTTGGTCTGTTGTCTGTGGACAAGTAAATGATACGCACATCTACTATATGTGTGTATAAGTATATACACAGCTTGAATTTGGTGTGTATTATCACAGTTACAAATTTTAAGTCTGGTAGTATTCAAATTTGTGCATGATGATCTTAGGTTTCAATTCGCTGAGTATCTAATAAATATACAAATGAGTTTTAAGCTTTGTCTATTCCCAAATGCTTACAATGATATTTTTTTTTAGGGTGTATTTAAACAAATATACGTAAGCATGATAAGATTGAGCTTGGAATATAGCAAAACATTCATACCAAATATTTGGGATTTGGTGTATTTATACATCATTTTATGATTATTACATATAGTTCATATAGTTAAAAAATATCTTCAAGCTTGATTCAAAAAGAGAGTGCAGTTTTTGATGTTTACAAAATTTTTAGAAGATAGAAAATCATAAATTATTTTTTCATATTGGTTTAAAGTAGCTTATCCAAATGTTGACTATCCTATCATATAATTTCAGTATACTAACTTAGATTGCTTCGTAGCTACAAAACAATATATTTGGACAATATATTTATCACTAAAGGCATTCATTGTAGGACTAGCGTGGTAAAAATATAAGCACTTTGAATAAATAATACAAACGATTCACTTAATGATGTTAATGCATTCAAAGCGCTAGTGGTAATATGAATGAGTTAGTGTGTAGGATTTGAACTAGCTGAATTATGGAGATTGCTAGTATTTTATCTAAGTAATTTGGTAATTTTGGTGTGTGCTTTAATTTTGCTCTATGTTATATAATTTGAGATTTTTAATGCAGGTTTTGTATTTGAGTTTTGTTATATCTTATAATTTTTTTTTGTGCGTATTTTTATTTTGAATTAACTCGTATAATATTAATATTTTTAGTCTGTAAGCCCAAAATTTAGTATGATGAGTCATTAAGAGTTAAGTAATCCAAGTTAAGGATTAATATGAGTTACTATTGATTGCAATAATTCTGAAGACATAAATTCATTCAAATATATATATAGAAAATAGTATCTATGGTAATAAATCCTTAAAAGTTTATATGTGATTTAGTGACTAAAATATTGTTCAGTTTTCTTTTGTTTGGATATTATGAGAGGAATAATCTTTCACTTTTTTTCCATCCTAAATACTGAATTTTTTGCTGAGAAACATCTACTTCAGTAGCCTGTTTAAGTAATTAATTTTTATTAATATTCATAAGAGGCTGATTATCTGAAGCTTACTTCTTTTGTGAAATATATGTAGTTTTGTCCAAAGATTCGAATTTTAGATAATTTGGTCCTTGAGTAATAAGATAAAATTGGTATTGATTGTGTGTAATGCTTATGCTTATGCATAATGGATTTGTGTATGTTTTGTGCTTATGTATAAGTCAGCTTGTATAACAAAATAAGCGTAAGTAATGCATGTGATTTTATATGTTTAAAGTGTGGAGTTATATTTGATAATTTGTGTTTATCAATTGTTTGGCTTTGTAAGTATATATCTTTTTTATTTTTATATGTGCTTTGGTGTATATGATGAATAATTGTATAATAGTATTTGGTGTAAATTTCAGGTTGAAAAAAGCTTTTAACTATAATATTCCCTAGCAGGGTTATAAATTAGCTCATTAAATTACGTGTATAAGCTTATATTAAATTATATATAGTGTTTACTTCGGGAATTGAGATATCAAACTATAAGTTTCTCGAGTTGCCAATTTAGGAGTGACATCAGTTGAGTCAATAGTCAAATTTTCTAGCCAATCAAATATGAGCTATACAATACAAAAAAATTTATTTGGGTTTTAACTGGATGTCGAAAGAATTTTTATAATTGAATTTATCTCGATCTTAAGCTTGGTACCATATATTCGAGAAGTTGCTCAACTAAAGATGTGATAGTTGTCAAAATAAAAAATTTTGATAGTTTGCTTTATCTCAACTTGTGCTATATTTACAGCTCTTATCAATTTTATTATCAAAATTAGGGTGTGGCTTGTAGGCTAAGGTAATATTAAACTAATAAACTTACAGAGATGTTATCATAGGGCGAAAAGCAACGTTTTATTGTCTTAGAGGATGTTAATCGAATTGCAAATGTATAGTTATCAACGGACTCAGGTGGTTCCTCAGGGATTACAAGTGACTATTCATGGATAGACAAGCGCGTTATAGTCGAATGGCAGGTAAAAAATCAAATGTCTTACCCGTACTATAAATTCTATAGATTCAGTGATAGCCTTTTCAAGTTCAGGATCATCTGACTTAACGGTTTTAGGTTTTTCTACCAATGTATTTCTGTAATTCAGGATTCCAGTTTCAATAAAAAAAATTAAGTGTATTGAGAAATTTTGCTGGGAATATGGATAAAATTGTTGCTTGCTAATTATATATGAATCTAGTTTATGAGGTACATTTATGTAAGACCTTAACTTCACATTCATTTATTATAAATATAGAATCTGTGGTGGGCTAATAGTATGCATAGCTATGAATATACCCAGGAGAATTGAATCCATTCTCTGCTTTCTTTTTATGTACCTATAAAGCAACAATATTAATAATGATAAAATATTGATCACAGTCAGTTGCTCTATATAAGTTTACCTCATTGTTTGATTGTGCCGTGTTGGGACTATTAGTATTGTCCCTTGAAGATTGTGTCTGGTCTAAGGGTAAAAATTCATTAGAGGTATGCCCATAAGCAACAGAGATAACTTACAGATGATATCGGAGGCTTTAATGTAGTGCTGATTGGAATTAAAAGTTTCCTAAGTATTACATGTAATATTTGTACGTTTCATAACACTTTTAAACTTTACAAGGCATGTGGAGACTCAATTGCTCTATATAACTTAGAAAAAGAAAGTTAAGAGATAAATTTTTGTCTGCTATCTCATTAAACTGAAGTAGTGTTCCCAATATAGCATGAGACATATTACAGATCTAATTAATTATAATTCATAATATGACGCAAATGCAAACAAACCTGTAGGATCGGTTCAGGTAAAATTCCATAATCTGGTCGTATCGTAAAGATGTTATAGCCTTCAGCTAGCCAAGAAGCCAATGAAGCATCTAAGTAGAAATTAGAAATATATTTTGGGAAGTTTGCCATGCTATCAAGGTTGTACCTACACATAATTGTACAAATTGAGCAAATGAATTATCAACAATGTTAATTAATATTTATTCGAGTAGGTCTTAAGGATTCGGACAATTAATAGTATAGGTGGCTCTTATGTGTTTATATGTCACCATTTTCCAGAGATCTTTCTTAATGATAACCAGTGACTGTCTAGATTACATATGAAACCAAATTCTGAACTGTAATCAATACACGTTATTATCAGAAATGTGGCCATCAGTAATACCCCGGGATTTACCTAGCCAGATCACTGTTGTTAAGTGAATCAGGTGTGAATTGTGCATAGGAAATATTCATCTGCCTCAGACAGCTAACAATCACCTGATGTGTATTTAATCAAATAATTAAAATAGATGTTACTTATTTTCATAGCAAAATAATTATTTTTATAAAAATTAACCGAGATGTTGAAAAAACCATCATCAGAAACGTTCAAAGACTCCGTTTGTGACATCCTTGTGCCTTCTGAGGTGGAAATGTGTAAAATTATAACGTATTTTATCAGCTGATGGATGAATCATTGTGACATAAAATGTGAAGTTCTCAATCAAATGTTTCTCTGCTATTAATCCGATTAAGACTTGTAAAATCAGGCTCACAGCCATAGTATAAATGTTTCATCATTAGAGTATAACGTGTTTACATCGTATGTCCCCACACTTATATATATGCATCCGGACATGGGGCACAGAGTTACCCATATACTCACATAAACAGGAACGAGCACAGATACTTACATAGCACACAGATATGCAATTATGTAAACACCTACACATTACACCCACACCCTCAAAGGCCAACTATGTTAAATTTGTCATCATAGCAAGTGTCTATAGATAAGGGGGATCACTAGAGATGTATAGTTGTATGTGTGTACACAAAAAGGAGCTGTTCGGTTAATGTTTTGATAATAAAGTTTGTCATAATTATATATATTATGAGCTTCACTTCACACTCTAAATAGACATTAAATACCTGGTGTTTGCATCAAGAGTCTTTCTCGTTGATCCAACTCCAATGCAATGTTAGCTAAGTCAATTTCGGTGAAATAAGGACCCTGTGGCGTTTAATTGATAACATAGAGTATAGGGGACGATGGTTCAGTTCAAATTTTTGACTAAAGAGAGTGTGATATCATAAGCAAATTAATTTTAGCCAAAGTTATATTTACCTGAAGGAGGCTATTTAGGCAGTGTAAGCCACATAACCTATCTTTGCCTTGTTTTTCCCAATATACATATTCCTTGGTCTCATTAAAGTTTGGAATTGACATAATTTCGGTAAATAATTCGCCCAAGTAAAAAGTTAGATCGAGAAGTAGTTTTTAATATGTAAAGGAAAGATTTCGGCAGGTTTTTCTGTTAGTTAATTTATTATCCACTGATTCATGTAAGAGTAATTTACATTTATCTTAAGGGTGGTTGCGTTAAAATAATTCTAAAACTCGAGTTGCAAAAGCTCACGCTAGACACAAAATGAGCAAACTAAACACATATAAAGAGAGTTGTATATGCCTCAACAGCTCATAAATTGTCATATACAAAAAAGTTTGGGGCGCTTTATTACCTTTTTGTTACTGCTTTCAAGAAATTAAGACTCTTAAACTTTATAATTTATTCTTACATATGTACTCAAGGCTCTTGAGTATTATATTTCATTTCAACATATATATATTGGAGATGTTTTAGCGCCGGTTGCTAATCTTGTATACACACGCCATACACAAATAATTCTTCAAAACCGTCAAAATTCTATATCATCACACAGAGATGCGCACTTGAATTATGTGCATAGAAGAGTATGGAGATATGAAGCATTTAAATAAAGATGTTTTCTATGAGCCAGATTAATCTAAAGTTTTATGATTAAATTTATTATATTTAATAGTTGTAAAGTTACTTGGGCTTCTGGATTATAAAAAACTATAGATTGATTCACTCATTAAATTTTCCCAAGGCTAAATAAATAGCTACTTTTTAGAATTAAAAAAATGAAATGCTTGATTATTTGTTCGTGTATAGGTTAGAGAATTATAAGTAGGTAGAATAGTCATTTCAGTGGATAATGGAAGGCTTTGTAAATTACTATTTTCTTCAAGTGTTTTTCAAAGTTTAATATAGGCTTTACATAGCTCTTAGTAGTACACCCTAAATTTGAAAAAACAATTATTTAACATATTGCTGCTTTATAATTGCGAGACAAAATGGGAATTAAAATCAAAAAAATTACTTTTGTTCATAATTTTTGGTCAAAAGATAATTCTTCCTTTTAATATTAATTGTATATATGCTGAGAGCTACAGGTAGATTTAACAAGTTAATGTAAATGCTAGCTAGCTATTGTACAGATTTTACATTTGTAATTTAGATTTGTGGATTTTAAAATTTTAAAATATTTCGGAAACATAGAAGCCTTGATTTAAATTAAATCTTGGATTGATTTTATAGTTGTCTGAAAATTAAAAAACTTCATTCAGTTAATACTTACTTCTTTTGACAAAAGAAAAAAAATTGTAAAAAAATATGTGTGCAAAATTTATATCTCCGAGTCTTGTTGCTTTGTGTGATTTTAGCTAAAATCTATGTTAAATAGCACAATTCTAAAACTTATTAGCTCGATATATGTGAGTTGACTTCCTCATGTAAGATTCCAAGATTGAATTGAAGCTTAGAACATCTTCTTCTAAATCCTTTTGCTCTACATATCTTAACTGTACATCCCTAAAAGAAAATGGTTACACTACTTAGATAAATCATTGGAGTTCAACACTGTTTGTTTACCTTATTTGAGTTTCTTTTCTTGAGTCAGACGACTTCTTGTCTGTTAAGAGATTTGGTAATTTTGTCAAATTTCTTTCAAGCTTTAAAACTTCTTTCTCGGTGTTACACAAGGCTGTTTTGTCTTCATAGAATACCGAGAGGACACTATCTAAAATTAATTCGACAATAGCTCCATACTAGTATTTTACTGCTAGTATACATTCATTTCATAGACTTTTATAAAAATTAGTAAGATTAGATAGATCAATAAGATTTTTTTAAGATGATAGTTTATTTAGTAGCTTATTTCCACTAGTTGGATCTAGGGCCACTTCAATCTACATGCAGTAATCTCATTAAGCTATAAGCACCCAATCTATTCGAAAAACAACTTCAAAATTATTCAAAATTATCACGCCAAGTACAGCGACACGAATGATGAAATAGACTTGTGTTTTCCATATAAAATATACTCCAGATTCGATGAAAATAAAAAGCATACCCAAGGGACAATCACAACTTAACGTTAGTTAGAATATTATCAGCTTAGACGATTCCTAGGTATATCATTTAAATCTATCATTTCGATAAATGTGTAGCCGCATAAATAAATAATAAAAATGAATCTATCCTTTTAATATAAAAATGTTTTCAGCTCTATCACTTTGCATAAAATCTTATCTCAATCATTTCAAATACGCTTTGTAGCTTGAAGAAAATCAAACATTTTATAGCATACAATTCTGTTGACACATTTAACAGCCAAAATTAGTGATGAATTATGATCTCTACCTAGATCCTTATTTGTTTTCTTTATTTCTTGCTCATATGATTTTATTTTCTGACTCATTAGATTATTTTCTATCCTTTTTTTTATATATGAAACATTCCGCACTTTATCTGATCTCCTCTTATTTTCAAATTCTATTTGAGTATCAAAGCCCTTTTCAGTGTTTTTTAACTTTTTATAGAGGAGTTTCAAGCTTTTCAAGAGTGAATTTTGTTTACTTTCGTCGAGTTCTTTATAATTCCTAAAATTAAGCATGTATGGAGAGGGTTTCTCTAGTATAGTTGGTTTCATGAGGCAATTTTTAGGGAGGTCTGACTGAATAACATAAATAAAGACATTTAATATGCTTCATTTCTCTTATAATAACTAGCTTTTAAATCATTAGGATATATGGAGGAACCAAGTATTCTAGCTAAGATATACCTTGGCCATGTTAAGTCATCATAGTAACATATAAATGCGTATTTGTATATTATGTGTTTATGTAATTATGTAGCATGTATCCAAAATGCTATTTTTGAAACCAAGTTCAGGTTTCTTAGTTGTACATCTGGCTGGCTAACTTGGCATTTTTTATTTTTCTGATTGAGACGTGCTATCAGTTTTCTTTTTTGGTCTTCATTTAATAGGGTGTAACTTTGGCCTAATAAATAAAGTTTAAATTTCTTAAAATGTAAAATTGTATTTTATTGTGGTACAGTAAAATGATCCTTCAAATATCTCCATTATTATGTTCAAGCCTAGAGATCAACATTAGCTATTTATATCATTGTAATTATATGCCAAATTCAAATAACGAAGTTTATCTAATGTTACACCTAATCAAATTTAAGTAATTATCTCCAAATTACTTGATAACAACTCTTTAAAGTGATTATCATTAGGCTGGGTGTCTTTATATCCTTCAATCGAGCTACGTAAGATTTCATTTTCAGCCTCGATTAACACACACAAAGTTGAGAATGACATCCCTAACCCATCCATTATAAATTTAATAGCCTAAGATATTAATTTTGATTATAATAATCTCTTCATAACGAACTAAGATCTAACAAGAAACTCAGTACATTTGATTAGATCTCGATAAAACGCGATTTTGACTAATATAAGCACTGTGAAACCGTCAAAACAGTAGAGTGCATCTTGTCGAATTATAAAATAGCCTTTGAAGAAAAAAAGTTACTAGCAAGATCATCATGTTCTTGTTAGATCAAAACACATATACTGTAATAAAATAGTCTTAGTTTGATTTTTAAAAAAAATTTAGATATCCTACCAGGCCATGTTTTATGAAGCATTCCTAGCAATTTCTTACAAAATGATGACTCTATAAAGCAATTCTTGCACAATTTATAACACCCTGAGCTTTCAAATGTTAAAATTCGTCTATTTATGTTTTATCTTATAATATTTCTAACATTTAATAGATCATCCTTTAAAATTTCTCATAGGATTAGGATTTATACACATAAAGGGAGGGCAACCTTAAGAGATTAAATAATAGCACTTACTCCCAATAAGACCTTGAATCCTTCTTCCCTTATCCCAATTGAGTATAATTAAATCGAGATTATATAACAGGATCTGAGCTTAACGTATAGGCTAACATTTTCACGGAAATATCAAAAGCAACTAGTTAGGGTCTACAGCATAAGGTTTTATGACTGCTGTCTGCATATCAATATTTGAGTAATTTTTCTAAAGACTAAAATAAATAATTTTAGAAAAATCAAGCACTTTCCAAGGGCTTATAGTGAAACGTGTTTTATATAATTACTTTTTTATATGTTTGTTATAAGAGTTAAGCACTATATTTTCGAATTTAATTAGACATATCTTATGCCCTAAGTTTATACATTAAATTAAGTGCACCAAATTGTAATATTGTATTCCCACTTCGATCACATAAATCTCTAAATAGTGCTTAAGCTAATGATCTATTTTTCATTTTCAGGTGTTTTTTATAATAAATTCTAAGTATATACAAGTATTTTGAGGCTATGAGAGGCAATCATTAGAAAAAGGGTATCCAGTTTTTAAATTAATAAATAGAGGTACTTAATAGTCCTTATTATTTATATACAAGACGATATTCTTATTAAGATTGAATACGCTTACTAAAGAAAGGCCAGGGGTTATATAAAGCGTTTATGATCATTTAAAATTTTTTGTCTAGGAAATGGATACTATTGCACCGCCAGTACGACCTAAAACAATTTTTGAACAGCAAAAGAGAGCTGGCTTAGAATCTTCAAGCCCAAATTTTGATAGTAGGGCTTCGAGTTCATCTGAGATTTCAATGGCTTATGTGAAAGATGGTAACGAAGACAGCTCTAAAAATTATAACCCAACAATGAAGTCTAAACTAGCTCTATTGAGTGAAAGAATCAATGGATTTGAGAAACAGATGGAGCAAGAGACAAGGCAGAGAAGAGAATCTGAAGAAATTCGAATTTCTGCAATACGTGAGGCTATAACTAAACTAGAAAGAACCTTAGCTGCCGAAATAAAACGCAGGGTTGAGGCCAATAAAGCATTAGAAACGGTAAGTATCAATTGAGCGTAGTAAATATAATTAGCAAATTGAAATAGTTTCAATTGATTTGGATGAATCCGAATAAAATATATAAACTCATTGTCTTGAGATTGCCCAATACATATCTGCAAGCTATTTGCTAGAAACTGAGCTTGCAAAATTAAAACTTTTTCAAATGTCAAATTTGAAAAACTGTTTATACTAACAATAGTTGCATAAGTAGACAAAAAAGCCTACAAATATACAACTCACAAAACAGATTCACAAACAAACATACCAATATACACAAAAATGCATAAATAATCTAATGAATATGTAAAAGCATCCAAAAAAAAGAGCATCAACATACCTATAAACACATAAAAACACAAGCACACACACCCACACCTAAATAAGTGAAAATAAGCACCAAAGTTGTAACACAATCAAACACATAACTATATCAACGAATTTCGGAATTATAAAGCACACACTCAATTAGTCACTAGAATTAAAAATCTGAATATAACTTGCAGCTGTTTGAGAATCAAATTACTGGAATACAAGATAGGTTGGAGTCAATATTTGGCGAGAAATTAGACAACTTACAAAAAATTGCAGACTCATTAATTGGACGATTAGACAAAGCAGAAAGTGATTTTGTATCAGAAAAACAAAAGTTTCAACAATCTAATGATACAAAACAGCAAAAACTTGCCAAAGATATTGCTTTATTACAAGTAGATTTTAAAAACAATCATAATGATGAAAGAATGTGTGTAGCATTGCTATTAATACAAAAATTTATATTTTTTCATTATGTGTTGTGTACCAAAGGATGGATCATTATGTTTTGAAAATTATCAAGATAATTTGAAAAATTTGCCTTTATAACTAAAACTTGTCTTTGTATATTTTTATGAAAATAGCAACCTTAACTTCCTTCCTCATTCCTATAAACATTCAACCCTCAGAATACTTTAGAAAATGAGAAATCATCTAGGGTAGAAAGGGAGTCACAGCTTCTTAAGCGATTTGGTGAACTCGAACTACAATTAGATCAAAGAATAGATGTCTTAAAGGTATAGTTAATAGATATTTATGATAAATTTCCAATCAAAAATAAGTTATCAATCTTTATTGTGAGTAGAATTTCAGAGAAAGTAAATATCAAAGTGTGTGTCAAATGTTTGAAAAATCAAAAACCCAAAGGACTACTGCTGAGGAAAAGTTTCAATCATGCTTGCTTGAGGAAATTGCTGGGATAAAGAATGGATTAGTTTTAGAGTCTCAGGTATGGATAATTGAGTATTCCAAATGTCGTTTTATCCAATATCAATTTGATTATAGCATTGCATCTAGATATAAGTCCAAATCCTTGAATTGTCAGTAGTGTGAAATTATGGATATAGGGTTGGCTAAGAAAATAGTGATTTGTGGATACCTCTTGAATTGTTAAGTATTGATACCTATTTTATGTGTTGTAAGAAACTTAGCAAGCAATCGTGTAACGAAATTTTTATGATTGAGTTGTTGTTCAACTTATAGATATATAGATGAGAAAAATATCATAAATTTCATAGTACTCTGAAATGGTAAGCTTCACATAATTTATAATGATTTTTGAATACATGAGTATTGAGGTTGTGGTTATTATATAGTGTCTAAGCCTAAGTCAAGAGTTGTATTTATCGGAGATATATGTATCAAATTAAAATTATCTATAAAATTAACTTGACCTATAAACCATATTTTAAAAATTTATTTAAAACATTTCAAATAGGCACGTGAAAATGCTGACGATGACTTAGTGATGGCTGTAAATCATTATACACAAGCACTTCAAGATGCTCTGAGACTTGTGAGCACATCTTAGATCAATCTCAATCAAAAGCAAGAAATATAAATGTAATAAATATTTGGTTTATTTTAAAAAGAAAAAGATTATTGGACCGCGCTCAAAACTGTGTAGATGTGCTGATTTTAAGTGGGAAGCTTATTTCTTCTTCTTTTTTCTTGCTTTCTTATTGCCTTTAGCCTCTGCATTGCTAACTTGGGTGTTAGAATTATCTGCCTGCTAAAAATATAAGTAAATTTCTATAATTATTTTTCCTATTTTTTGAAGTGTAACACCTTTACCTTGACAACTTCTTCGATATTGTTATTAGTCGTCTCCGTGTCTTCATTCACTGTGTTAAGTGGTGCTTGTATATTAGATTGGACCGGATTAAAAATTGGTGCCGCTCTCTTAGCTTCTGATTGGGTAATATGTTTATCATTTGGTATAGTTATAGAGTGAATATACTACTCAATCTAACATATGAAAATAATAAAATTTTATCAATTAAAAGTCCGAAATTCTTGTTCCCAAGAATTTTGCTGTAGTGTACAAGATTAGTGTGTAATATTCGGTTAAGAAAAAAGCTTATCAACCTTTACTATACAATGAATAGCATTTATGCTTGAAGTTGTTGGCTTGGATCTACAAAACTTACCCTGATTAAAATAGTTGCACATATTGAAGGCATCTTCACCATCACCATAGTAGCTATGCTCAATTTCTTTAATTCTGTTTAATAAAGAAAATGTGTTTTCGTCATATTTTAATGGGATAAATTATTTATAACATCAATGGCTTTTAAGTATGGTATGTAAGTTATTTAATTTCATCAACTGGATAATGAATTGGAAGTATTATAGACATGTAGAAATGTATCTGAAAGAAAAATATGTCTATGCAAGCTTACGAGTATCCCAAAACATTAGAATATAAGTTGTAGGCTGCCTTGTTGGTTACTCGAACATGAAGGGAAGCATATGGAACTTTGTGAATGTCTTCCATAGCTCTATCTGTAAAAATCAAATGATGATGTGAAATGTGAGTTGCTTAATGGCTACTTCAAAGCGATATAAATACACCAGATTTATGGTGTGTGTAGAATGAGTGCTTTTATACGAGATTAATAAACTTTATGAGTTGGTAGAAATCGAATAGGATATTGATATCAGGTAGAATGAGTGTGGCAAGATGGGGTGATTCTATAAGGTATATACAAGACTGGGTATTTATAAATATCATAACAATAGGGAATATAGAATTTAGAGACTAGGTATGTGTAAATGAGACAACGCTACCAGTCACATGCTACACTGAATGTGTATAAGATTGTGATTGTGATTGTGACAACATTGCAAGGTACCAAAGATTATGCTCACGTGTTAATTTCATCAGTTTCGAAGCCAAACCAAGCATTCTGTAATCTCTCATAACGGCTAGAGATGTAATATGCCCATGTTGCTCATTGACTTCAGTGTCAATTTTAGAGAGAACGTACCCAACCGCCTTCCCATTTTCATCTTCGGCCAATTGAGTGAGTTGTGGCCAGCTAAGCAAATGGTAGAAGTAGTAGTTCATGCGGTAATTCTCTGGTAGGTTGAAGAGGTTACAAAGTTGTATGTTAAATAAATCCTCCATACTAGCCTGGCGTAAGGATGCCATTTTGCTATTGAGGAGGTAATTTTCTTAGGAGGTGAGTTGACCCGATAGGAAAATATTGTTTTAATTCAAAGAAGAATAAATTGAATACACCGAAATGAAGTTCTTACTTGTCTAAATTTACAGCCGATTGGATATGAGATGTTTGCAAAGAGTTGTATGTAATCAACCCAAACATTATCATTTACAAATTCTCCCAACTGTTGAGGTAAGTGAATCTCAATGATCGTATCTTGTAAAATCTTTGGTAGAATAATATATTTGTAATCCTATGTATGTTTGTTTGAAAAAAAATGTTATATGTACTGATCTATACACCTAGTGACCAAGGTCTTGTTACTGGCTACATTTTTATATCTTAGACTAAACACAGATATAGATCACGGAGTATAAATTACAATCTCTATTCCTTTCCACGCACCACTAGCTCATGGAGACGTATAACTAGTGTTTAAATAGTCTTAATGATATATCAATCTTGCTAGTCAATAACTAGCTAGTTTGTGAGATTTTCGTATATCGATTATTGCAACGATTAGAAGCGTGTTAAGATATAAAGTTTTAAACTAGGTTAAAAGGCAAAAATAGGGAAATTTATGATTTAAGTACGAAAAAGATTATTGTTTATATAATCTGTTATTTGTTAGAGCAACACGGTGTTCGTTTTCTTCCGGATCTTCTGGAGTTTGAGAGGGAGTTGGGGGGGAATTTCTTTTTAACAGTTTCTGGGCCTTCTGTTTTTGGGTTTCTGTTGTTTCTTGTTGTTTTGTGGCCTGATTTTCCTTTAGTTTATTTATATAGAGCAACTGTTAGTATACTCCTATTGGGTTAGCCTGAACTAGGTTTAAGCTGTGTCATACTATCTAGTGTCGTATTGTTATAGTGTATATACAATAGTGCTTGAGAAGTAACTCAAACTGATGAATATTCTAGGTGTGATATGAGGTAGAGTAAAATATTCAAAGTAATTAGTGCGAGCAATGCGAACACGTGATCAAAAGTTCCAAACTCGGGGTATGAAAAGGGATTGATATCTTTGGGAAGTATTAACAGAAAGTTAATCTTTTAGTAAATCGGTAAAAGAGAAAAGAAAAAGTTAAAGCTGTAAAAGTAAACTAAGGATATATTGTGTAAAACATCTTCTTTACGCTCGATAAGATAATAATTTTCAAGACTGGAGGATTCGTCTTGAAGATTCTTGAGGGTTTGGCCGGTAAATTTTAGGGATCTTACAATCTAGAAATCAGCATCTTGTTAGGGTCCATCGTAATATAAGAAAACATCTAGCATGCTCACTTCATTGGTTAAAGTGAGCATGTAGAATAGTTTCTGTTCTTTGCACCATAATAAATAGAGTTTGACCGGCTTTCAACCAGGCTGGCTCAGCAAGCCAACCCTTTGGTGAGTGTGAAGCGCATTGGGGATTGAGTATGCTAGATAGAATAGTGCTATTCGTTTCATTAGTTTAGAGTGCTATAGTTTACCATCTTTTGCTTTTGTTTTTTGTCTGGTGAATATCACACACATGCTTAAGTTTGAGTAAACATGTTTTCATATGTTTGCTACAAGTTCACATCTCGAGTTTTAGCTAGTTATCTGATTAATTTTTACACTTTTTGAAAAAAAATGTTTCATTTTGCATTTTTACATGCTTATTTTGGGTTGAGTATAGCTTTTTCCAAATCCTCTCTGTTATCATTTACGTAAGTTAAGGGAATCATTCAGCTCTTTTTATTGGTGATCCAAACATTTCATTGTATGTATATATTACCTAATACAACAACTAATACAAAATGTTTGTAAAAATATTTTAATGGCTCAATTTCATTAATAAAACTTCGGGGATTCAGTTGATTCCATTTCAGATATCCTATTTTAATTATTAATCTTATTGCAATATATCTCATTTTATCTTGTGCATTTCTTTTGATACCACAGCATTTTATGTATTATTCTACATCACATTATTTTGTATTGGGCATTTCAAGAAATATCTTAAGTGTAATCAATTCAGATAAAAGTTGTTGTAGATAGGCTACTGTGCAAAAAGTACGACAAAATTGAGCGACGAAGATTTAGCCTACAGTGAGGCATGTTTGAGTACTTAAGCGGCAAGTAATAAATTCAACATTATGTGTGGGAACTGAAACTTTTAATAATACACTTTTTCGAATTACACGAGCAAAATTAAATTTAATGAAATTATATTTTATTTTAGCTCGATCAATTGTCATAAATTAGATCTAGAAAGGACAAATTGAATACTACATTTCAGAGTTTTAGAATTGGAGTGTGCAAATCTATATTGATAACCTCGAAATCGATCGACGCCAGTGTGTTATTGTGGCCAAGCAAAAATCTAAGTTAGTCTAGAGATATAGTGTTCCTTGGAAGCTTGTAAATTGTAGGGGCATCGAACAGTACAATGCAGTTTGTGGGACGATCATCCCACAGCCTTTAAACATATATCGTATGTAGATGAGGCTGTGTCACATCAGATAAAGGAATTGTTATGAGTCTCTCTTGATTTAAGTTCCTCAGAAAGTAGATATAAGTTTACTCATCACGATTTGGCTTGTAAAGAAAGATGACAGGCCCGATTAGAGGTATAATAAAAAATTTTTTTCATTATTTTTCAGCCCTACTTCTTTTACTGGGTGTTTGGAATTGTACAAATTAGGTAACAACCCCAATACAGGGAAAATAGAAGAAAAATTAAAAGTTTTAATGAATTACAAAGCAGAAGATTACCTTAGGGAATGGAAAGAGCTCAAGATATCGCAAAATCGAGGAAAAATTTCAGGGCAAGGTAAGAAGTGTGAACTAGGTGTTTTTATCTGAGGTAGATTAGAGGTGCAATCACGGTGCTATGAGATAGCTAGAAGATAGTCATAGGAGATTTTATTTTCTTTTTGTTTTATACAAGATTTCAACTGAATTTTGGTTAATTTTTTTTGAGTTCAAGGGAAATTTTAATAAAATGATACATTTAATTCATATTTTGGAAAACTCAATGAGAAAACATTCACGGCTTTGCTTTTAATATTCTACCTCGTCAAGCCTCTAAATGGCTTAATTCTTACATGGGATTATAGGGTTTTTCATAATATGAATGGATACCTCCGACTATGAAGCATAACCTTTTTTCTTAGGTAAGAAGGCTGGTGAAGACTCGCTCACACCTAAAGTAATATCTAAGGAAAACAAGTCATCTAAGTTTCAAGTGACTGAATATGTGGTTCCTATACTTTTTAAAGCTACTAGAAGACAGAGAATCAACAAGCCAAAAACTTTACCACCGAGACATTTCAAATTAAGTGACTATGGAGATCTAATTTTTAAAAATATAGCCCAAAAACCTATCATACACAACGGGGAATCAAAAAAATCTAACTCCAAATCAATTAATCTAGAGGCTCCAAAACTAATTATCTCTGAAGCTAATAAACGTTTGTTTGTCCTCCACCCCAACAAAAAGTGGAGAGAATTGGATTGGTATGATGTATTGGATGAATACGATCATGAACTGAATGATCAGTTTTGGGAAAACTATATCCACCGAGATGAATCTGATCCTTCACGATCATCAGACAGCAACGATATGAAGGATATGGCACGTACTTTCACAATGGGAGATGTAAGCTATAAAAATTAGAGAAATATTATAACACCAAACAAATTTACTTACTTCTGTATTTTACTTAGTGGTCATTGGAACCTTGTCGAATTATAAACTTTGATTTATCTACTAGAACGTTCACCATAAAACAAAAAAGTATTTCTTCAAGGAATATACCACGTTCTGCGCTCATCCTTAATTCTGATGATCCAAGGTTATTAATTGATTGTCTAATAAGTTTAATTTACATATTGGATATAAGGTGTGAATATAAATCCCTGAGGTTGAACAGTTATATACATTTGTATTTACTTGAAATTGAAATTTTTGAGATATAAGATTAACTCTAAACAGCTTTTTTAGACTGAGTTTTTATTTAGATAGTTATTTATAAAATAAGAGAATGAAACTATTTATGTTGATCTTATTCAGTGTTTGTGAAGAAAGACATACTTACCTAACAAATATAAGGCATAAGACAATTGAAATAGAAATGCTATTTGATTACTTATTAAAATATAGTTTGAATACAAAACTTACATTTGATTTAACATGGTTGAACGAATTTCAAATGACTCTTCAAAAATCAATTACTCCAAAGGTAATATGATAATATGATGATGATGAATTAATTAATTCATTTATTCAACATGTTAATAAATTAACTTTTTTAAGTAGATGTAGATAAAACATATATATCAAATTAATTTGATGATATATTATTAAACAGTGCTTAAGGATATGAAATACAAGATATTTTATAGAGATAAGATAATTTATCTTGATGACTTCAATTCTTTTTCCAACCAACATATCTATTAGCTGTATTAAATTCAATAGTTGATGTGTTTTAATGAGGTGGTTGTAAACAAAATTTACTCCTAGTTAATCATAACACACACATTTCATAAATAGAGGATATAATTATTATATACAACTCATTGTAATAAATTTGATTTCATTCAAATCTTCCCTGATATTTATATAGATATCAAATATTCAAATATTAGGGTCTTAATATATTATGCGTGTTTGTATATATTATTAATATTTATAAATATATGTTATCAATATTAACAGATACATATGTATAGGCTATATGAATATACATAATTATATATATGTGTTTGTGTGTTTATTTGTACTAAATATTTTTTTTGGAGTAAATAAAACATTTCATTAAAATTCAAACAATTTTAATTATAATTATTTACATATATTTTAAGTAAAATAGATTTATATAATGAACACATCACATATAACTCTTTGATCTCAGTACAACTCAGAAAGTGTGTTTATAAAGGAAGTTATGCAACAAGTACACATATATTTAGTAGTGTGTAGTTTGATATTAGAACTACGTATATTAAAGAAATATAAAGGAGAGTCTATGGTGTGGCCAGCCTTATTTTCTCCGATTTTCACTATTAAAAACAAATCAGAGCCTCACACAGTATATATAGATAATCATGCAAATTATCAGAAAGCGTATAAGAAGGTTGAACGTTTAAAAAATCAATACAAAGGATATTATAAGGTAAATTGATGTATATACACATTTTATTTTCAGTTATTTATCTTCAAAATTAATATTATTATACCTGATTATTAGTTCAAGTTTTTTAAGAAATAAAATACATTTTTAATTTACATAAGATATATATTATATACATACAGTACCTTAAGGAACAACAATCAATACACATACACACACACATGCACATAAATACATTGTAGTTAAAATTTTATTATATATTATATTGTAATGATCAATTCATTTATGCACATATAAATATATATATATATAAACAGCATAATGAGATATTAATGGTAATTATATACACACATATATATATATATATACAACAACGGAATAGTAAACTCACTCACTCACTCTTATCTATAAATATGTGTATATATATATAGATAATACAAGTGAATCATTGAGTGTATCTAAAATGTGTTTGAAAACCTTCAATGAAGGCTATAACCCTTCTCTATAAATAATATGCACACCTATTCAAACTTACACACACACAGACACAAAACACACGGACACAACACACACACACATACAGACACACACCACACACACCCCCACCACACACACACGCACTAAAAACACACACTAAAAACACACACACTAAAAACACTCACACAGACACACACACACATATAAACACTATGTATACATATATATATATATTTTTGTATAGATTAGCCAATTTATAATGAGTCAACAACATAATTTGGGTATAACAAGTTTATTAAGATTAAAAACAAATGATCCACTTATGATAAGTGTATTAAGTAATTATGAACGAGATGTAAGTTTGGGTAAGAATTATAACAACACACACCAATACATCTGTTTTTGGATGTGTGTGTGTGTGTGTAGATACGTACAACTATACAACCAGTTGAAGATCACCTTAACAAATTATACACACGATTTCAAAATATAATGCAAGGTTTTGATAGCTTGTGGAAACAGCCTATTATAAAAAACATACTTGACCTTGATCAACACAAACACACACACACAACAAATTTGTTTGATATGTCCACACGATTCTATAGATTTATAGACTCTATAGTTATAGGTATTATAGGCCAATTTATTGATGAAAATTGTAAATATTGGGAAGAGGTGTGTGTAGATTGTTTGAATGATTATACTAAAAAATTTGGTGATACTTTACTAAGAGTATCACTCACAGCTGAAGATGGGCAACTTAAATTTGACCCAGGATATCCTAGGTAAGTTAATCTAATACACACACACACACACACACACACACACAATAAAAGAACTCATCTTATGATACACACACACACACATAATGAGTGAGCTCATTTTATAACACACACACATACACAATTAAAGAACTCACTTTATAATACACACACTAAAAGTTATTGCATCTCATTGTATAAATACACACACTAAAAGTTATTAAATCCAATTGTATAAATATACACATTTCAATTATCATATACATATTTCAAAGATTACATGTTGTACACATTTCGATTATTAAAACATTGTTTGTATTCCATTTATTTTGTAATATACATATTGAGTATATGGTAATGACACACATAAATGAATGTGTTATATGATCTATATACGAAATAATTTATATAATGTACATACTAAATTATAAGATATACACATTTTTAAATAATATATATATGATCTACATATAAAATTGAATTATATAATATACACACTAAAATATGGGATATACACACTCTTAAATAACATATATATCACCTAAACACTAAATAAATCATATATAATGTACATACACATGTGTAACATGTATATAATGTGTGTGTGTTTAATAAAAACAGGTTAAATCAGCTATATCAAGAGTATTTTGATTTTGTAATTGATCAACTTCATCAACACATTTATCTAGGTATTTACACACACATATTTTGACATTAAATTTAATATAATTCACTCAATATTTATTATATAGCAAGTGAGGTAGCCCCCTTTCTACACCAAAATAGTATTGCTAATATTATAAAAGTTGAATTTCAAAGAAAATTTGAAGGGCTAAGGGCTAAGTTTTCAAAATTATTAGAGTACAATTTTCAACAATTAGAGGTTATTGAATACAAACACTTTACACACACACTTTTTACACACTTTACACACACACTTTATATGACAATATATTATGGATTTTATGCACATACATATACGATGATAATATATCCACATTAACCTACACACATATATATATATATATATCTATATATATTGAGGAGTATAATGATGTGTAATTCTAATAGCTCATACACACACATATATATATACATATACATATCTATATATATATAGATCTATATATAGTGAACAAAAACAACGATACACACTAAACACTCTATGAGATATGAAGGATGTGTATTCATTATATATATATATGTATGTGTATGTGTAAATATATGTATAGGAAATCATCACACCATATAAACAGTACGATTATCTGCTTAAGGTTGCACACACGCATGAAATGAATATTTGTGATGCTAAGGAAGAGTATAAGAAATATAAACAATTAAAATATGTTTTATTGGGGCTATATCCAATCAAATTATACACATCAATTTTCCACTTAGATATAACACACATAAAAAATATTTATATGGAAGTAATTGAAACAAGGTGTACGTACAGTGAAGATGTTATAATGAATTATTATAACAAACTCATCAAAGAATTAACACAGGATTGGACAACTATTATTAATACTATGTTACACACATCTCAAGATGAATTAGAATTTAATAAAAAATATAAACTATTAAATAATTTTGAAACAGAAGTACACACACTTAACTGTAGATACACTGAAATTATTGAATTAGATGAATTTCTTATGGATAATTTGTGTGTACTTAATATTGATCTATTAAACTCTTTTTGGTATATTAAAGAACTCTCTTTCAAGGCTAGGAAAGATCATACACACAGCCTAAACATCCTCCAAACTGAAAAAATTATGGTGTGTGTGTATGTATGTATGTGTGTGAGTGTATGTGTATATGTGTGTGTGTGTGTGTATGTGTATGTAAGGATATGCAGACGTGAAAGATTATTGGATAAAAGGATTTTTTTCATATCTAGATACACATACACACTTTACACATATATACATACATAACACACATCTGACATACACTCAATACACAATAAATATAATAGACAATACACACACAAAATAAGAACTATACACAATTCACAAATATAATAAACAAACACACAAAAGCATAAACGAAAGCACACATAACAACAACAAAAACAACAACACACACAACAACACACACAACAACACACATAATAACACATATAACAACACACACATACACACAATACGTATAATAATTTTTCATACATATAGTTTACAGAACAACTGAAAATATCAGAAAATGAGTTTGAATTAACACTCAATAAACTTAAGGATGAAGTAGATATATTAAAGAATGAAATAACTTCATTTGTACACACACTTCAATATAATAATAAAATTCATAATATTTATAATGAATTTAAATCAATTGAAACAATGACTTACACACTTGATCACCGTAAGAAATTGTTAGATATAAACCTTAAACCTTATCAACAATTTGAAGAGTATTCAAAGATATTTTACAAATATTATGAGGTACATCAATTAATTTATCTATTTACATACACACACACATATATATATATATATATATATATATTATATCAAACTATCTATACATACACAACACCTATACATATCATATACATATCATATACACATATATATATCATCTAAACAATACATACAAAGATATATACATATTATATGTACACATTCAATATAAATTACATCCATATATACATCATGTACACACACATATATATACATATCACATATGCATATCACATATACATATCATATATAATAAAAACCACACATATACATACACACACACACATTAACACGCACACACACACCCACTCACACACACACAGACACCCCTAAACACCCACCCCTCTACACACACACACTCACACACACACCCTACACACATCCCCTTACACATATACACATATTACACATTTCTAGTTGTGGAGAAATATGATGGAATTTCAAATAATAACACAAAAATGGTTAGAGGGGCCACTCAATCAGCTAGACCCAAATTTAGCAATAAATAAATTAGATAAATGGGTAGAAATGTGTAAATTATATTCAATTGAATTAAATGATAATTCTACACATTTATTAATTAAACAATTTAGAGAGGCTATACACACATTTACACCTAATATAACTATGATTGAACTTATATTAGGTAAAGAAATTGAATCTAGACATTGGGATGAAATATTAGTATATATACGAAGTATTGACCCTTTATTTGAACCAAATAGTTTAAATGATTTCTTAGTATTTGGTACACACACACATCTTACACATCTCAATCATATAAGAGATAAAGCACATAAGGAAAAATTATTAGAAAATTCATTAATTTCTATGAAAAAAGAATGGGAAGAAATGTGTGTACAACTCACACACTATGAAGATACACACATTTATATACTTAAAACAACTGAAGATATACAAACCTTATTAGATGAACAAATGGTTAAGATACAAACTATTAGGAGTTCACCCTATGTTAAACCAAATGAAGAAATGTTTTGTGTGTGGGAAAATAAATTAGAAAAATTACAAAATGTGTTAGATGTGTGGCAAACTACACAAAGAAGTTGGATATATCTTACACCTATATTTTCTGCCCCAGATATCAACCAACAACTCCCCTATGAATCACAACAATTTTCTACCTCTGATAAACTCTTTAAAGATCAAATGGAATTGGTGTGTGTGTATATATATATATATATATATATAGGGGTGTGTTTATATATATATATATAGGGGTGTGTTTATATATATATATAGGGGTGTGTTTATATATATATATATAGGGGTGTGTTTATATATATATATAGGG
>JADHZB010000767.1:0-16234 GCA_015657535.1 Nephromyces sp. MM_2019
CAGCATGCGTAAAGTCAAACAGGTGCTACTACTGCTATATTCTGTTTTCCGAGCTTATACTATTAAATTGATAAGCTATTCGCTTTTTTTATAGAAAAATTGCGATATCATGGCTCTGTGATCCTGACGGATTGATGGATCAAAATCAACAAGCTCTCGCCGAATCGCTCCTCTTAAAAATTCGTGATGGCACGGTCCATAACTGCCCTAACGGGAAAAATTTACCGTTTCAAGTAAATATACACCAAGCCACTTTCTCGAAATGGTATTAGAGACAAATGATTGAGGTTGTTTCATTATAGGTTGCTTGCCTCGTAGTAAGCAGCGTTATTGTTAAAAATGGGAAATCAGAACAAGAGTCTGCGGACGAACTAGCCATGGAGATGCTACAGTATGCTAAATCCAACTATATATATATGACTTCCAGAAATATTCTACACCACTCATTAATAAATATATGTCATACCAATACAGGAAATGGGGTATAGGCAACAAGAATTGCCACGACGGAATACTGCTACTATTTATTGCAGTAAGAAGTACATGCAAATAATTTGATTATTCGACACAAATGCGAATTTTATTCAGAATCAGAACGTTATATCCTTGGCTCACAAAGGTAACTTATTATTTCTTACCACCTATTGATATTTTATGCAACTTAAAAACTCATAATCTTAATTCCAAAAACCGGCACAGGCTCCCCTTATATAAATCAGGTAAAATTTTTGTATTTTACAGCGGTATCATATATATTTAAAACTCTAACAAAATGCAGGATTTCATCGCTGAGCTAACAAGCTCAACAAGCAAAATATACTCTACGGAAAACTCCGTGATAAAAATTGTCAGCCTAGCACTGCACATGATTTATGAGCGACTTCCAAAGGCAACAAAACGTAAGAAAGTAACATAAAATGGAATAATTGCTATAACTGACCCATTTGAAATGCACATATCGATTTCAGCTTTTTCATGGCCATTCAAGCTATTACTTTGGCTTTTGGGACTATATTTAATTACCGCATTATTATCTTGCTTGGTCTTCACTGTTATCCTGCGTAACAAGCACTACGATAACAAAGGAAAAAAAGCTTTACACCAGAGGGAATAGCTTGATAATAACTCTCCACAAATACGCATAACAGAAGAGTTTCGCAGCAGCATGATTATCATTTGGAAGACAGAATAACCTGGATGTTAAAAAAATCCAGGTTATACCGGTTACAAAACACAACATATACACACAAGGGGTGTGTATATATTGACAGGCTTATCTCCACTGTTATAATCAGCCAATCGTTACACTAGTTACTTTAACGATAAACAACAAAATATGCTTAAACGTCTTTAAACGATAGAGAAGGCCTGAACAAATTGGAAAAGATATTAAAAAAATAGTCCAACTGCGCCCGCAAGTTAGAGATTTAAAATTTTGAGGGAATCTACTACAAAAATCTATTCGTTATAATTTAATCCCAGTATGGGTCTGAACCTCGCATCTCCTGCTGATACCTAGACACATGATACAAAATCAGAATACCAACAATTAGAAGCTGTAGCGGGTAACTGTTATGGCTGGTAAATCGTGATTGCGATACATGGGCTAGAAAACAAAAAGGCCTACCCCTTCATGTCAGGACTCAATTTATTAAAGCCATCAGACCGCCGTCTTCTTGTATATGCAGCTGGCCTTCTGAATTTGTCTCTTCCATCTGCATACGGATCCGAACATTGAAAAAAAGTTAAATCACAAGTTGCACGTTTTTAAAAGAGTAAAAAAAAGAGTACCATATGCCTTTGCTCTTCCTTCAAAACGATTAGGATTCCTAAAGTCATTCCGATTTATCATTTTCAGCACCTGGGAAACTGCCTCATCATTCAAGGACTCCAAGGTGCGTAGGTTGACTCTACATTTCTCCTGAAGAAATAACGATGCCACACAAAAAAAGGAGTTTTTTAGCATTCAGAAGGTCTCATCAACTTAACGCAGAAATCCTCTTCCGTACAGCCAATAAAAAATCCCAAAGAATCATTACTTAGTTTTAGGGGGATAAACTTACAAGTGCATTCGTCTCAGTAGCATCGAAAATGCATTTTAGCGTTTCTGTTGATATGTCAAAGTATGCATATCTGAGGGCAACAAAAAGAGAAAAAGTGAATTTTGAAATGGCAAAGGGACAGAACACGTGATGTCAAAGATAGTATCATGTAGAAGAATCCTCAATTTTTTAGCAAATCTGAGACGAAATCACCTGCGAGTATCATTTCTGAAGTATATTTTCCCTAAAGATTGATATGCCCCTAAGGAGTTATATTCTGTAAGCTTGTTAAACCTAAAGACAAACAAAGATGTATCTTCCTTGAGAAAAGTACTAAATGAAAAAAAAAATTTCCATGCAAAACAAAGCATCTCAACTGTAGAGAGACATTCCTAAGAACTTTCATGGTGCAAAATAAAACACTAGACGAAGAAGCATACTGAAAAATCTTACACCTCAACGGCTACCATTTTTACAGTAACTTTACCAGTAGATAACTTCTCCGCTATGCCTCCACTCGCCCTTTTCATTATAGAATTCCACAGTCACCATATCCGTATCTCCAGTAAACAAGGAACGACTTTGGACCTTCTATATACACAGAAACTTTACGTAAGCATTCAACTCTATTCACGTCAATGAAACCTAGTTAGATCAGACTAAAAACATTTTTTAGAGCATCACAAAATATACAATGAAGCAAATATAATAAACTATTCCAAGAAAATCAACAGTATAAGAAAGTGGCGAGAACACGGAACTACCGGTCTTTGTGCAATCAATGCCAACGAACGCGCTAGTAGCTCAGACTCTGAGATACTTGCCGCAAGAGCGCGTTTCCAAACATCTGCGGCAACATCTAGGAAGTATGGGATAACCTCAGGGGACACAGAATCCAACTTTTGACTGGCAAGCTTCGCCTGAGAAAGATTTAATATATATAATACTATGACTTATATGTGCGTGTGCTACAGATAGCCCAATTATGTGCTGAAAGCTTATTTTGCTTACCGACGCCGAAAGTGCTGATTTAAAACTGGGAGGATTCTTCAGCTTGAATCTATAAATGAAAAGCATAAGCGAAGCAAATAGTGAATTCACCTTTTGGGAAAAAAAATTGCAAACAAATCACAATACCTGATTCCGCAAATCCTCTCCAGCTTATGTAAATCGTGAGCTTCTTGCTCTGAATAGAGTACAACACTGGTTCCAGGCTTACCAGCTCTACCAGTACGTCCACTCCTAACGTGTGATGCATTAGACATAAAAAGAAAGAATACAGAAGATAGCAATCAATAAAAAATAAAAAAGAACTTATATCTACGCCAATATAATAGCAAATCATAACCCAACAAACAAAGGAATAACCTGTGAATGTAGGTATCAGCGTCGTAGGGGGGGCCACATTGAATCACCTGAATAGAGCATCTTTCAATTAAGTGAAATTCTCGCAAAATCACTGTAACACCACGTTACAACGTAAAACATACACACACATTGCTGGAAAAATTATGAGCTTAGAAAAAGAGGGAATCAGACTTTATGAGTACCACTTATCAAGAGTCTACTGCTTAAGTACTGGCAACAGAGGGTACTAACGATACTGCCAAAAATCACCATCAATATAATAACGAAAAAATAAACCAGAGCACTCAATCAAGGAAAAAACCGAGATCTAAGACTCCCTACAATCATCTGATGACTCTAAAGGAATCAATGCACTCAACTAATGACATAGACTCATCAATCTTATTTATAGCGTTAACTCTTCTTTGGTCTATAAAACTATCAATATTTTCTAATTTAGTTTTTGAGAAAGCTAAAAACTCACGAGATCCACATTTTCAACGTCAATGCCTCTTGCTGCAACATCTGTGGCAACTAATACCGTAAAAGAGCCTGTAAATTTCCAAAAACAACAAACTCCTCATTTACAAATTTAGCAACGAAAACAACTACAATTTTAGAGGCTATACAAATAATTTGGGAAATTATCAGCGTTGCTTCTTCGTTACTACAGTACGCGTATAGAAAATAGCAAAAATATAAAAAAAAAGGTGAAAAATGAGTAAATCCAAAGCAAAAAAGGCGAAAAGTGAGTAAATCAATTCTCAGAGAAACAACTCAAATCTAAAGTGCTATCAGAGAGGTTCTCTACAGTGACTACAGTTAGCAAAGCAGTAAAGGCCTTACACACACACATATAACCTTTGCGAAAAGCTTGCATTGTATTATCACGCGTTGCCTGGCCAATATCCCCATGTAAAGCAGCTGCAGAGAAGATCTTGAAGGATCCGTCTGATAAGATTTTGTCTGCATCTCGCTTAGTCCTCGTGAAGATGATAGTTTGACCTCCTCGAGATTCTACAGTCACTATATCCTCCAGCATAGCAGCGATTCCAGTTATGTTGTTGGAAGTTTTAATCGCGACATGCTGAACAGTCTCTGGTATCCTTGCAAACGGCAATGAGAATTTCATTCAGTTTATAACCTCATTCTCACTTCATTTCTCACATATTCTACCCTCCTTCTCGGATGAGCCGTTAAAAAAGATGAGTGAGACATAATTTCTAAGGATTTGCTTCTAGTTGCCTACTTGCTACCCTCTATATATGCCATTGTAGCACGTGTGTTCATCACAAAAATGAGAGCACGAAATCACAAAAAAAAAAGACTACAAAATCGCTGAATAAAAATCACCTAAAAGAATTTAAGTAAGCAGCTCTCAAGATTAATTCGTCAAAAAAAAATTATTCATAGAAACGGTTTCAGTACATCAATAGACAGCTCGAACCAAAATAATAAACATGCCATTTGAGAGTCCAATAATCTCAAAAAATACTACAAATCATCTTTACGTACACCAGTTTTGCTCATCTTTGGAAAAAATCTCAATTTTTGTATAAAATAACCGCGGTAGTCATAAGCAAAAAGTCTGAAGCATTCATTAAATGTTAAAATAAAAAACAGCAGAGACAGGAACACAAACTAGAAAAATACGAGCAAAACATGAACATCTATGATATGTATATTACTTCAAAATAGCAAAGAATGTTTGACTTTTACTGTATATTCATCGTAGTAATTTTGTAAAGTAGGTTTTTAAGCTTTGCTTATCAAACATTCGGCTGTGTTTGCTGATTATAACAAACCTTTCGAAATTTGATGAGCTTCAAGTAGAGGATGGAATGAAGTGAAGATAAAGTGATTTTAACAAAAGAATCCAAGTCTTGGAAATCTTCAAGAGTAATCAACATGGACGAAAAATGATGAAAAAAAAGGTGCTAGTGGAAGAGGGTGCAAATCAGAGCAAATATATCGCTTCACTGCAGCAGATACAAATCTTCAAAAGCAGCGATAAAAAACTCAACAAGTTACAATTATCGTACAAATGCACAAACCAGTCCAAAGTACATGCGTAAAGAGAAATGTTACCTGTTTGAGTCTCCTATAGCATCAATTTTCAATGCATCTGTTAGATACTTCTGGGAGAGCCTGAGCACCCAGTCGGGGGTGGTGGCGGAAAAAAGTGAAAATTGAGTTTCCGATCTCGGGACCTCCTTCAAAATCGCTTCTACATCCTCAGAAAACCCCATATTAAGCATTTCATCAGCCTCATCTAACACGACATGTCGCACAGACTTCAAACTGCAGGGAAAGATTGTGAAGGTAGAAGAGGGGTGGGTAATACCCAGTTTCTAACCGATTGTGTGTGAAAGCAGCAAAGAAAGCCCCAGAATTAGGCAGAGATTAGCTATAACATACAACAAATCTATAACTTAACATTGAAAGATCTTCAAGCTTATCATATATTTGTGTGTTTTTGGTAGCTCCAAGTTATGCACGCAGCGATATTAATGATAATATAAGTTTATCTGGGTGATAAAAACTAATGTTTGGATTAGAAATTGCCTATATATTTTATATCTTTATCCACACACACTGCTTACTTCCACTTTTAGATGCTTTTGCAGAAACCCCCACACACATAACCTACTTCAACTTCTGAATCCTTTTCAAAATTGCCACACACAACCTACTTCCGCCTCAAAAGCACACACACCAACTGCTTTCGAGCTCAGCCAAATCTGTGGGTTACACCAACACGTCTCAGCTCCCACTTATCAAACTATAGTGACGTTCAACCTCAAATACAATACATATTGTCTCATGAATAATCACCACACACAGCCATCAACTAGCAGACTTGGAAAATCTAACCCCCTAAAGCCTATAAGAATACAAATGAGGTCAACATCTGCTGATATAGAGTGCAACCACACATCTTCAAAAAATATTCTGACTACTGATTTTGCGTTTTCTCAATATTTCGCTCATTCAAGCTCATAAAATTGAACACGCAGCCCCAAAAGGCAGGCATTTACAGAGAAAAGATGAAGAAGTACTCATCATCCCATCAGTATGATTGAATATCTAATGAAACTGCTGAATTCAAGCAAAAAGATTGAAACGCAAATTTCGATCGAATCTCACCATAAAATGCCTCTTCTGATGTACTCCAAGATTCTCCCGGGGGTCCCAAGCAGTATATCCACCCCTCTAGATAGAGCTTTTTCTTGACTAGTGTAGCTAGCACCACCATAGCAGCAGAGCACACTGAAATCGAATACAGAGGCAACAATTTCTGCTTGTTGAGCTACCTGTTTTGCTAGTTCGCCTGTGAGAAAGAGCGTATCAAAATGGGTAGAAAAAAGGGAATTTCATGCATTTTGTGTGCTGTTTGATGAATCTGTATAAACTGTACGAAATCAATCACAAAAATGTGTGTATAGCTTGCAGCTAGGAGCGACAGAAGGTGCCTTGCCATCAATCTTTTGAAGGCCTTAATGCAATGCTTCATATTATGCATCAAACAAGCCATAAGACACCATCAGAAACCATGAGAAACCATTCAAAACCCAACAAGACCCCCAAAAAACCATAAAAAACATCCTAACAACACTCTCTATTAGCTTTACAGTGTGTTAGAATCAAACAAAGCTGAAAGCTTCAATTTCTACGATATTTATCCAAAACAACCCTGGAAATGCTTGATTTTTCAATAGTATAATGATAAAGTTCTTTTCATGAAAAATACATTATTTTTGTGAGTTTTCGTAGTGCGAAAACAGAGCACAGGGAAATTTCATCTTTACGATATTGCAAAAAAAAACTTCTTTTTAGCCTACGTGTAGGCTCTAGTATCAGCAGAGAAGGGAATCTGTGTCGAGGAGTTCTTGCAGTAGAAGAGTTGGAGGGAAAGGAATCATCCTTCATTGAACGCATCTTCTCGATTAGAGGTAACAGAAAAGCGAGTGTTTTACCGCTTCCTGTCTTGGATCTACCAATCATATCAAAACCTTTATAAAGACCCGGAAAAGCAAGAGCCTGAAAAAAATAAAGCGAAGAAGCCCAAGCACATGTGTGGGAGATTAAAAAGAAATGCACACTCACGCTCTCTCACACACACACACACACAAATACACACATGCGTGTGAGATAATCTTCTCTCGATCATATATGTTTGAGATAATCTTGTATCGCACACACACGCGAGAAGAAGGGTACCATGCTGTACATACACAGGATTACAGCATACTTTGAAACCATAAAAAATACCGAAAAACTAAATGGTTTTCTCCTGCAGCACACATGTTCAACGCAATGGAGCATAAATCAGTGGCTAAAAGCTTTGAGAGTCGTATGCATATTAAATTTAGCCGGAGAAGGGGGATTTCTAGGGCTTATTCACATGTTTTTAACTATTTCGAAGAAGAGCGAAATATTGAGCTTTTCATTAAGCTGCAAAAATGAAGCTAAAAACGCATTGAAGAGCACTTTTTGAAAAAAAAGCAAAACAGTCTGAAGATTATGATATTTTTGAATCTTCAAACAAGAGAAGAGGCTCTCACCATAACAAAAAAACAGTGGAACTAAAGCTATTAAAATATAAAAGATATGATGATTTTTTATTAAAAAAACAATTACTTTGATATAATAAGAAATCACACAAAAAGAAAGACATTTGCAAGCTTTCAACGAAAAAGTCGGTTTTTTACAGGAAAAAACGTACCTTTTCATGCAGAAAATATCAACATTAAAAGATGAAAAGGAGGGAAATTTGAGCGGAAAACAGGAAAAATAGTAGTTTTCTTGAAGAAATGCAAAAACAAGCTCGAACTGTAGAGAAAGAAGAGCTTTTTAAGGCGCTTAAAGTCTTTTATATAACAGAATCAAAAAAGCGCAGGCTCTGAATAGGTTATACGCACTTAACAAAGAGCTTTATAGATATTAAAATAATATATTAGAGGAGGAGTATACACCCAATTTTAAATATGGTTTCAGATAGTTGAAGATTTGAAGAGAATTTCACCAATTTCAAGATTCCACGATAACATAAAAAATTTGCAGATAAACTATAATATCTGCATGCGGAGGCATATTAACTATTTTCATATGTAATTTGCAAACAAAAGAACGCAACTCGAAGTAAACCTGTATAGGAGTCATGCGAAAGATACCATTTTTCAGCAAGGCTTCCACCACTGAATGATGAATCTGGAAAGAATCAGAAAAGAAGATTTTCAGTGCAGATCAATGCATTATCTTACAAAGCTGGAGATTCTAGAAAGGCTTGAAACTAAGCACACACTTCGGAAAAATATCAAATTTAAAGATAATTTTAAGGACGAAATCTTCCAAACGAAGGTGGCTCTTAACACACACACACCATGGTGGTCCGAGTTAAAGAGCACTTGTCTTCACCTAATCACAAAGTTATACTGCCGTTTTTTCACAATTAAAAGGCAGATGTTTGCAAAAAAAGGAACGCTTGTTGAAGCAATCAGCGTAAAAAGGATATAAAACTGACTAAAGTAGCAGCTATGGAGCTTAAAAAAAGGTTGGTAGTTAAGCCTACAAGGCCTTGAAAGAGAGAAAAAAGCAGAAATTAGCAAGAATCATTAATTTTAGAGTATACCTCTGGAAATTCCGAGAAAAGAGGCCCTGAATATTTTGACGCTGGGTTTTCATCTTCCTGAGGGCAAAACATTGTGTGGTGCGTAGCTTCTTAAGGGTTAATTGATGAAAAAATCGCAAATAGACGTAATCAAAAAAGCATCTACATGACAAAAGCTTGCATTCATCACCTACCCAAGTTAACATTAAAAAAAGAGAAAATTTGGGGGGAAACACTCGCAGAGCACCCAAGGAAACTTGGTATTTCAGAGACACGGCTAAATAAAGGAATTAATTAAGAAAAAAGATGAAAAAGGTAGTTTTATACAGAGCAATGTTTGTAGTGTGTGTGGGAAAAAAGTATAATACATACAGATATTTTCCACAAAACTTTTTATTCCTCCATCATATTAACATCAATGAAGACTTCAGAACAAGAGAGGAAAAATACGAGGAAGAAGAAAAAGAAGAATACAGGGACTAAATTGTTGCGTAGAGAAATCAAAGAGGATATATCTAATTTGCTTAAACCGCAACTTCAAAGTGTAGTTAAATCAGCACTAATAATCAGTCAAATTTACCATATTTCGCAAGCGTTTTCATTGAAAATCTTTACAAATTAACAGGCAACTTTTAATTTGTTCTCTAAAAGCACACACCTACCACTTTAATTTGATATAACAAGTGCCTAGGAAATGCACACCACCCAAGTAGAAATAAGAGTTGATGCACGGAAACAATTTAAGGCAGCAGCAATCAATTTGAAGAAGTTTAGCAAAAAAAAGCTGCATACGAAAGATAGCACTCTGCATCCTTGTTGTATAACACAGTGGTGTACCACTCGGATAATAATTCCAAAATTCAGCTTTTTTAATTCATTCAGCATTAAGGATATACCTTCTGAGTATTGGGGCTACTAATATTTTCAGGGAAAAGCACGTTTCCTTCATTTGAAATCAATCTAGAATTGTTTTTGACTGGAATACTAGTTGTTTCAGCAACAGCCGGTAAAACGGACAACTGAATTCCACACTCTGGAGAAAAGCAAGAAAACCCAAAACCGCTCGCTTTTTGGAATCTCGAAATGAACTCAGGGTCATGACGGAGTGAAGAAGCAATCGAAGGGGCGCAAACAAAGGCGGAATTGCGCTTTACGAGGTTAAAAAACCCAAAAAAGGAGGAAATTCTAGAAGCCGGAGATTTTAAATAATACTTCGATGGCATTAACTGAGGGAAAACCCTAGAAGGAGATGTTAAACGAACTTGTGGTGGTATCCCTTCATGCCTAATTCTGGAAACATCTCTAATACCAGATTCCCGCAAAACAAGAGGACTTGAGATATTTCTGGCTGTTTTACTTATACCCATGCGGGCAGCCACCGGTCCTTCATTTGCATAATCTTCAGTGTATGAACAATCGCAGATGAGGGAGAAAAACCATAAAGTGCGAACAAGAAGATGAAAACAGGTAATAAACTTCCAGAAAAAGGAAAAACTCCGCAAGCCTTCATCTTTAATAACGCGAGAACCCATATTTTTCCGCTTCTTGGGTCAATGCCATAGCTGACTAAGAAATAGCATTTAGCAATTAAATTCTGCGGCAGTTACACATATCATGATATCTTTCAAAGGTGCTCAAGAAATACAAGCCATTGTAAGCATGACAAAAGTTCAAATACCTACGACTCAGAAACCATGAGGTAAGGAATAGTATGTGGCCTTGCAAGGTCTACATGCAACTTTAAGCAAAGCGTTGCGTGCGCACCCGATTCGACGTGATAAAAATTCATCATTAAAAGACGAAATGGTGATTCTTGGAACACACTTAAATGCCCATGAATGCTTCCCTAAAAGTATGATTCGCTACATACTGTTGATGCGATGCTCTGTGGATGTTATATACTGCATGTGTGATACTCCGTGCAAGCGATGCCCTGTGGAGGTGGTGCGCCGTGGATATGATGCTCCGTGGATGTGATACATTGTGGATGTTGCATACTGCAAATATGATACTCTGCGGATATGATATACTCCAATTTTCCTATAATCCTAATTTGCTATACTTTTTGCAAATCTCCACCATTGCTATAGGCCTAGCATGCTCCCCGCTGGAAACCTGCGTAATATCTGCTCTGGATTTTTTTTAATTCGCCGTTCGCAAGCAACCAGAAACAGTGGTTCACGAGCTGCTAAAGGGAACATCAAAGCATCAGCTCAATTCTTTGCTTAATTTCAGGACTTGAAAGATATGATTTCAAAAATTCGGGGTCACGATTCTATGCGTAGCTTCAAAATAGTCGCTGCTTTTTCTCTGTTTCCTTCGTCTCATCTGAATAACCCGCCATGTGCTTGCCAAAGCCGTACTATGAACGTACAGCTAATGTAGATTCTACCTGCTCCAATTTTTTTTTGGTAACTATATCAACTTTAGGAATAAAAAAAAATTAAGTAAAAATCCCGCCTTTTACACGGGTATTTTATTCTCAGTCAAGCAAAAAACTTGTTGATTCTATTTTAAGTACAAGTACTTGAGAGCAAGGATTGATGGTATAATTTGACCGGAAAAACATTTTTGTAGGATTATAAGCACATAGGTCCAACCAGGTTGAGTTGGGCGAATAATGTAAATTAGTTTTGGATGAAGTATATATTAACTAGCCCCTTAGATGACGGGTATAATCTAGATTTGGATGAATTGGCTGAAAGCTATCTAGTATATAAGGAAATACAGAGCTGAAGCATTCATCTTTGGAGGACCTTGAAATCTATCAGAGCAAGTTTATTAATATGGTACTGCTCCAAGTAGAATTGCCAGCTGAAGGGAGGCCTCGATCATATAGGTCGCACAAAGCATCAGATAGTAAGCAAATATATATCAATTACCACAAGCATTAGACAGTGAAAAAAAAATCTTATCACTTACCGCTCTAGTATATGATGAGTCGAAAAAGTTTAACAAAGACTAGGATTTTGCAGGTAAAATCAAGTTTCTGGGCCTACTGCTTTCCCATTATGCTAACGCTCTTCACAGTGTATCTATCAACTTATATTTCACCAATAAAATCCATCGAAAATACACTGAAGGAAAACAAAATAGAGGGTCTTCTTAAGGCAAGCTAAAGCCTTGAAGTTCACAAATTCTTAAAAAGGTAAACTTCATGGTATTTTGCATTTTTCTTGGTTTTTGCCTTGTAGCCAGTATCATGGTTCGCCATTTCTTTTATTTTGTTGGTTTTTGCCTCGCTACCAGTACCATAACTTGTTTTTCCTTCTTTGTTTCTTGCATTGTTACAATTACCACCAACACTGCCGCTTCAACTACGCCTTTCCTACTAGAAAAGTAATAATTTCATTCCCGCTCACAAAATATTTGCCGCTGAAATGAAAATTTATCAATCAGATACATATGGAGTCATTAGCTTAGACAAGTTATGAAAATATCTCACAAAAGATATTTTTTTGCTAAAGATATCAAGTAGTATGTATTGTAGAAAGATAGTGGAAAAGTGTGATCTTAGCTGCAAGTTACCCATGCACGGCATATGCTTTTAATTTTCTCTAACTACTAACAACTCGCGCTCCACATTTTATTACCACACCGGCTCACAGATAAGAGCGATGAAGTAGTAACAGCATCCACGGGAGTAAGCCTTTTTGTCCAATTTTCAACCAGTCCTGGGGTAGCTACAAAATTATTTCATTTTCTATAATATATTGAAAGGAACGATGATTCCACATTTTGAATTACGAGGCTTAAAATAGGCTATTAAAAAAGTATGTTATAAAGCTTAATTTTGTTGCGGTATGTTTGGTTAGGAAGTCATTTTTTACACACAGAAATGGCAGGCGTAGAGCTTCTATTTTCAATGCTTGTCCATTTATATATGCACTTTCACATTAGAAAGAATCTTTTTACATTTTCTGAAACTAAAAGCGGAAGCCAGCTAGATAAACGTAATAGATCATTGTTTTGGTTTCACCCTAAGGTAGTCGTGTCGAGATGCTACGACATGAGTATCCTCAAGATGGCAAGAATGTACCAATAGCTGCAGAAGCTACCATATTGAAGTGCTATGAGGCAGGAAAACATCAAACTCGCTGCCATCACAGCAACCACAACCTACCATATGAAAGTTTCATCACACGCTCAAAGCTATTCAGTCAAATGCCATCATCTCACCCCATAGCTTCCAACAACCTATAAGTGTTACGAGGCAGCAAAGCGTCACATTTGCTATCATCACCTATTTCAACTCGTTTTTTTCGTGACCTCTCCTGTTTCCTATAGGTTCTACCCTTATTTTCCACATACGTGCCATCGATACCACACTTTCTTGCTTCGTCTATTGTTGCTGCACTTTTCACAGGCTGCATGTTCAGGGCTACGCACACAACTAACGCTCAACACCAGCTGAGCAACTCCGCGCAAACCATTCCAGTCACACACCGCGCAGCATTCCCGGCAGCTTTGCCCTCGCTTTCAGCTCGTTTTCCTTCATGGCAGACTCGCCTGGTGTTTTTCATGGTTATGTAATATTAAGCTCAACACCTTTAAGCACACACACACCACAGAAACGCACAACACACACTTGAATAATAAACAGTAGTAGTATCCCGCCCGTATGTACTGGCGAGTTGTGTGGTGTGTGTGTTACTATCAGAATAATATACCCGAAATTTTCACATTATGTACTGCAATTTTACGTCGAGCTTTGAATTTTCATCTACAGCAGGGCCTCTACTAGCGCGCTCCAGTACAGGCACACACCCCTGATTTAACGGAAGAAATGCCCTTCCTGGAGTCATCTGTTAAACCTTGTGGAGGCGCGGGTAATTTTGTGGCAGATTTTTTTTACAACTTTTCATCAATAGAAGCTGCATGCTTGAAATGCCGCGTTGGGTAAGCGTAGGGTTTTCTTGCTCAGTGTTTACCCGCGTCACACTTTCCGGTTGACCCTGTTTTGCTGGGATATCTTGATGAAAATACATCAAGAAGATATGCAATTACTATCTTCTTTGTATGTACCTGGGATGAGTACTACCTCCCCTCCGTTGCCTTGAACTCAGTAAGACTGAGCCTTCCAAATTGCAATCTGCTTTGTGGCAAGTGTGTCTTGGGCATTATTATACAATGAACCCCGGTACTGAATACTATCTCTAAGGTTACGCACTATGTACTTGTGCATTTCTTTGATCAAGGGATTGTTGCATCATCTCCTTATATTTCATCATGTTTCTGGTGTAAGAAGTGTATATGCATCGGATGCTTCACTGAGTATAATCTGATTGGAGGAAGATGATGTAGTTCCTAAAGTGCAAATTGTTCGATTATCCTGGGCGCTATTGTCGAAAATTTAAGGTGTTTTGACCAGTAAACATGCATGTTTTGGAGAGATCGTTTGTTTTATTGAGCTGAGTTGGGTATTGTGTATTTTGACTGTGAGTGATTGAGGGGGTTTGGTTGTGTATATGCACTTTTCCCAGCAATTTGCGATTGAGTTCATTTTCTGGTTCTGTATGCTGTGATTCTGGCCTATTGTACGAAGTTTGTTGATTACATTTTCAGTAATAGTTGATTCTTTTGTTTATGCGTCCATTTTTTATTGGAAACAGCCTACAGCTTTATAGAATAGCCTAGCGCTGTAAGTTTGTAGTGATTTTTTATGAATACCCATATATGCATGTACGACTAGCTTTTCCTCCTAAAAGCCTTTTTCCCCGCAGCTAGAAAGCATTTTCTTCTTCAAAAATACTCATTTTCATCCAAATTTGCGATAAAATACCCGAAAAGTTTTAAATTAACAATTTTTCTTGCTTTTTGGTTTTATGTGGTTATGATATGAAGGATCGTTTTTTGGATTTTTGGTCTTTACTGAGTTGCCTAATCTGGTGTGTGTGCTATGTTTCCTGAGATAGCTTGGCTAGGCTAGAAACTTGGAGGTCAATTTATCATCTTTTGTAATTTTTAGTGCCTTTTTAGCTTACCTTTTCTTATATTAAAATATTTTTTCGTGGAGTAGTTGTAGATTGTTTTAAATCGTTTACTAGAGGAAGAAATTGTAAAATAGAAGGAGTAGTTTTTATGTGGATCCAAAAGAAATCTAAATGGAGGGGTTGTACGCGAAAATTTTGAAATTACAGTGATTTGTGTCTAGGTAAGAAACTGGCTCTTCTTCCAGATTTCACGTTTTTTTCTCTGATTTTTCCATTGTTTTCTGCTTCTTACCAAGCAACCTCTTCCAGACTTTAAATACACACCTCTCCCCCCTCCACATTTTCTCATTTGCAAAAGATATAACCCACCTCCTTCCCCCTACCAGGTGTGCTGCGTTAGCGAATGGCTTTCCTCGTTGAATCAAACATTTTTGGCGAAATCTTGAAGATCTCTGCGAGTTTTTGGTTGGAAAAATATTTTTAGGCTTCTAATTTTGTGGTAATCTAAACGCCTTTTACCAGACTTTTTTGCCGACGATGCTTCGAATGGCTCCGGTGCGATTTTTAGTTTCTCCTCCAGGTATGCAGTCTAACTTTATTCTGCGACTGGTCCACACACGCTTTGCAGTCTCCAGAGCTTCTCCATATCGATTTTTTGCAAGTCAGACTTCTCATGGATTGACTCCATCAAAGTCTACCCCTCCTGCCAGTGAGACCACTGCATACGTTAATAGATTCGATCAAGCTGCCCACCCAAGTTTGTGGCAGATTGAGAAAGAGGAGAGAAAGAGAATAGTTGATTCTGCCTCCAATTCCGATAATAGTGAATTAATCAATGCAAATGTCGAGCATGAGGATTTGGTGGTAACTTCGCAGGATCCTCATAAATTTGGGAGTATAATCAAATCTTTGGATACCAGGCATTACAATGAAATATGGGAACCAACTTTTCCCCGGAATCCAGACCTTAGTAAAGGCGAGCTAGCTTCAGGAGCAAATGTAACGAGAACAGCAGTTTGGCATGATCCTAAAGAACCAGCAATTGTCTCTGTTTCACGCTTCACTCCTGATCATTTTAGGCCTGCTGGTGCGAGCACGATGATGCCTGTTCCTGACTCTGCTAATTGTGATGCATTTCCAGATTTCAGGGATTATCGCCTGCCTGCAGGGCATGCTGATCGAAGGCCTTTCATGTATTTTGTTAGTGCTGGAAGCATCTTTATGGCTGCTTCACTTGTGCGATCTGTTATATGTAAAGCAATTCATCACTACTGGATAGCAAAGGTGAGTTGGAGTTGGTG
>JADHZB010000769.1:0-12315 GCA_015657535.1 Nephromyces sp. MM_2019
ACACACACACACACACACACACGCAAATAATGCGGAATCACTGACATACCAAGAAACCCATAAATAAAACACACGCTATCACACGCAAATATCCCTTCAAAACACACACATACAGACATATGCCCTATACCTCTGATTTCGCAGTATTTGGATGACAGTTTCAACATCCCCGAAACACTTCTGCACTGTTTTCCAGGCACTGCTATAATGACCACCTTCATCAAGCATATCCGGCTGACAAACAAAGCCCACGAAAACACACACAAAGAATGTGATTGAAGGAAACAATCAGCAACGAAAAAGCCCTTCAACTCAAACACATCGAGAAGACTTCAAAACTTTTGCCTAAAAATCACTTTATCCACTAAAATCACATTCTAAAGCCAAAAAAAGATGAAACAGTGAGTGTACGTACACTCACTGAAAAAGAGCTAATTTCTTCATAAAAAGATGCGCAACTCATCATACCTCTATCCAGCCCTCTGCACGATCTTCAGGGTACTCTTCATCACTGCCATAGCGTCTACGAGGAACTGGCATGTTTTCTTCATCAGAATTTTCACCGTCTGAAAGCTGATCGCCTCTGTCAGCAGCTGCTGAAGATTTAAAACCATCCGAAGCACTTGGCTTCTTCAGCCTGCGATATTGAGCTCCGTCTGCAGCAGCTGGCTTCTGCGAAAAGCAACAAACATGAATGCACACACGGGAGTGTACAAGTGCACACACACACGAGAGCACACACACACGATTACACACAGACACAAACCAACACGCACAAACAAATGCACACAAAAACACACATCAACGCGTGAACACACACACCGACACCAAATCAAACCAATTAAGATACAAATTTCATATTTAAACATAGAGGAAAGACAATTCCCAGTCAATTCATCCTACACAGCCTCATCCTTAAAGATTAAATCAATGAAATCTCCAGTGTACGTACAGGTATAGAAACAGCTGGAAAAAATAGCACACAGGCAAAAAATCTTTGAGCTTTTAAAAGCATCATACCCCGGCATTTTCCTTCAACAAATTGTAATCCTCTTCATCAAGTTCTTCAGAAACATCTGCTTCTTCATCGTCATCATCGATTGGCTCATCATCTGACACTTTCTCCAAATCATCAATCTCGTTAACTATAAAACCATCGAGCCCTGTTTTCGAAGAAAAGGCAGAAAATTTGGAGGAAATGATGATACTTGACTCGATGTGAAAGCAGAGATATTGAAAAAATTAATCGAAAATGGAACACACACACATAATATAACACATACGCACATAAGCTAACACACACAGGCGAGCACACATAAGCAAAGGCGCATGCGCGAGCACAGATGTGAGCAAAGATACATGAGCATACACTGGAGTAAGGAAATGCGAGCACACACAGACACATACGCACACACACATGAGCAAACACATATGAGAACACACGTGAGTGCATATGTGAGCAATCATACATGAGCACGCAGTTGAGCATACTCACAAGCACACTAAAACACGCACATATACCACACACACAAGACTGCACAGATACACATTTGCACACTTACAAGCACGCTAACACATAAGCAAAGCAACACAGACACGCTAACACAAACACATAGAAAAATACAAGCTAACACACACACGGAGCACGGGGTATCATCATAAACACACAAAAAGAGCAGCTCATTCGAAAGCAAAGGCTTTGCAGCCCATCATTCACCATTATCTACGTCACTGTCATCCTCATGACTATCATAATCTTCAGAGTCTGAAACATAATCTGAAGCCTCCGATTGCTGCAAAATAATTATCAAGTTTATAAGAATAGGAGGGAGATTATCACTTGGGAAAGCACACACACACACACATAAGATCTTCAGTAAAGCGGTAAAATAAACACACACAAACTCTTCACTACAACGGAAAAATCAACACACAAACCCTTCAGCAAAACCGAGAAATCAACACACACACCAGCTCTTCATAACTTGTAATGTATGTAGCCTCACTTTTGCATTGAATCCGTGAAAAAACGGCAAAAACACACACCTTAGCAGTGCAGCTTACTAGTTAAAAGTTCAGACGGAAAATCAACAACATAAAAAACTAAAAAGCAGCATAAATCAGCAGATCAAAGCTAGGCAGATAATTCTCTATGATGAGACTGACTCAGGCTTATACATAGGAAGCGAAGCCAGTAGCTACATACGTGCATGTAAACCCGAGAAAGTAGCAACAAAATTTCCCACACACATATACGAAAAACCAAAAGCAAAAAACAGATGAAAGAGCTACATCTACCAGCCACTCACCGAAGCAGTCCGATCAATATACTGCAAAACCTTGCCATTTGCTTTTTTCTTACTGACGCTCTTCTTCACTACCTTGGAAGCCTTCCTCTTTCCTTTATTAGGCTTCTTCCCATATGTCTCATCGTCTTCATCATCATCTTCTTCTTCCTCTTCCTCTTCCTCTTCCTCTTCCTCCTCCTCTTCCTCCTCCTCTTCCTCCTCCTCTTCCTCTACTTCTTCTTCCTCTACTTCTTCTTCCTCTTGGGGTCTTCGCGACTTTTTCCCCTCATCCAGCTCCAAAACCCCCAAATTTTCCTCTCTTTCTCGAGAATCAGCAGCTTCTCCACCTTCACTTACCCCCATCTCTACCCTTTCTCTCCTCCAACGCAGTTTTTCCTTCCTTCTCTCAATCTTTTCAAGCCTCCTACGATGCTTGCTCTTAAGCTGTTCGTTCAAATCTTGTTCTCCTGTAATCGGCTCAATTCTTCGGCCAGATCTCTCAGCCTCAGCGTTGAGGATTTGACGAAGCTTTCTCTCTTCCTTCTTCCTCTTTCGCCGCCGCTTCTCCTCCTTTTTCCTCTTTCTTTGCTCCCTCCTCTTCTCATCATCACCGTCATCTTCGTCTGCTTTTTCTTCTTCATTCTCAATCATACTTTTTTGCACTTCATCCGACCCTTTCCTTCCCTTAATAGAAACACTCTGATTAGCTTCATCCACTACCTCCACAACCTCAACTTCACCCTGCTTATTCACATGAGATGATCGGCTATCTTCAGCTTGGGAATCTTGCAAAGAGCTCTCTGAAACTTGAGAAACTTCCTCTTCTTCATCGCTTTCGGCTAAAAACTTCGCCAATCGCCTTCTCTTCAACATACGTGGCTGAGGGTGTGAAGAGGAAGCTCCATAGTCGTAATATTCACCTGCCTGAAGCGCCGCTACATTCTCGCTAGAAAGTTCTGCCACGAGAGGAGGAAGAGCTTCATCATCGTTTCCAAGTGGTAGAGTTAACGCTACCACTTGCTCACCAGAAGACTTAGCTTCAACCAATAGATCGATCCTTTGGGGAAGAATCTGCTCTTCTTCGTGCAAATCTTCAGTTTCCATGGAATATGGCGGTTTGCTGTCTTCTTGCAAATATCCCGAATTCTTGACCGTAGGAAAAGATGCAGGAAGAAGAGGCTCCCGGACTATCGTATCATGGGTCGTAGCAATGGAAGAAGAGTGAGGATTAGATGTTCCTCGTGGTTCTTCTTCATTTTCAGCAACGGGAGAATCATCATCATCTCCATGAAGAGAAGCGAGCATTCGAAGGCGACTCCCTGCTGCCCTCTTCTTTCTCCTCTGGCTGGGTGATAATGGTGGATCAGATAGAGTTGACTGTGTTAAGGGAGGGTAGGAGACTGGCCCCTCATCCTCCTCATCGTGATTCGTTGACATTTAGGAAACGTGGTTAGCGCGCTGAAGAGGTAAAGTGTGTTTGGAGGATGCAAAATGTGGCTTATCGTGACGCTTAGTGGTTCAATATATACAGAGATTCAAGAAAAATACACAAATTAGAACTAAAGCAAAGGGAAATACGATTTGGCAGAGGAAGGAGGAAGCAGTAGCAGTTTTTGCCGATTATCGAGAAAAAAATAGGTAAGGTATCGCGAAATACTTCATTAAGCAGTTAAGGAAGAAAATGCAAGAGTTTAAACCAACTTTTCAGTGTTTCGTGCACAGAAAAAGGAGAACATCTGCCTTAAAAGCAGGAGGACACACAGGGTACATTAAAAAGTACCAAAACATGCAAAAAATAACATTTTTCGCATAGAATTCTCAAAGTTGGAGCAAGAGTATCAAGTTAAATTATTTTCATAAACCGATAAAAACAACGGATATAAAAAAAAGAGGAAGAAGATAACGCGAAATGTCGTCCTCAGCATCATCTAGTTGAAAAAAACGAATCAGCACCCTCTTCTCAGGCGAAAAAACCATATAATAAGCAAAAAGTAGATTCCAAGTAGATTTCGTGTTATCGATGAAGATCCTCCACACCTACTCCAACAAAAATAATGCGAAAAACGTAGCGGAGCTTAACGTAGCACCACTTACTTCCTACTGGCAGGCACATAGAGTTTTCTCTACCCTGGGCTCGGATGTAGAGGATGTTAAAAAGCAAAAAATTTCACTTAAAACTGCTTTTATGGTTTCTCTATAAAAATTATATAATTCAAACAGGGCGTGCACGATTTGCATATCTCCATGACTCCATATAGGATCTACGCAAAAAAAAGCCTTTCTTCTCCAGGGATACATAGAACTCAACCTTTAATTTTCCCAGAAAAACATGCTAATTAAAGCTGGGGGCATACTACGAGCTATATTAAGCGATGATGTATTATTCGTTAAGTAAAAAGATGCAAAAAATATCCTATCACACATCGTTACTAACACAAAACTCTAAATATAGAGGCTTTGCGACATTTCCAGCCAAAAAGAGAATGGAGGGTTGGCGTTCAGAGAAGATATTTCATTTTTTCAGACAGTGCCGATGATCAATATATTTAGCGGTGAGAGCGGTCAATAGATACACACTTTTCTTTGCATAATAGCGCACAGCTCAGTTCTTGAGGTAATTACAACGGAAAGAGAGAATATGGGGCAGCCAAGCATAGAGGGAGAAGCAAAAAAACCCTTTCTTTGCCCGTGGCCACTAAGGAAAGCAAGGTATATCGTCTGCCACATAATCAAAGCACGATAGAGGATGAGGGTATATATAACCTCACAAAAAAGCCGCATAATCAAAGCAAGAGAGAGGATGATGCAAAAAACCAGAAAAAAGAGATTGGGCGGTCGAAAAAACATTTTTAGAAAAAAAATAGAGTAGTCAATAATGGCCAGACGATTATACAGCGAAATTAAAGATAAACGTACAAGCTGCGAGCAATTTTCATCAAAAGACATTTTTTTTTGTTTCCTCTTTTCTTCGGGGGAAGGGGGGTATCACCTTTGTCACATCAACTATTCTCTTTGGCAGTTTTATCTTGAAAATCCTTCATATACAGTCGATAAAAACAAATAGAGAGAAATAAATTGCTCAAGAGTCGATAGATATTACTGTGCTAGCGATTCTTCCAATGAAGAAATACATTTTGTAGTTCATTTCTTTAGTAGGAAGGGGGTTGCTAGCGCAAATGATGGTAGGAGGTGGCTAATTTTTTGCAAAAGCAATTCCGCTTTGCAGAGAGGAAGATGCGTAGCACGAGATGTGTGTGCGTGTGTGTTGTTAGGGGTATTGCGTGTGTTTTGTGTGAAGTTCGTTTGTGTGTAGGTGTTACGTGTGTTGTGGGTGTGCTGTGCGTGTTGTGTGTCGTGTGATATGTGTCTGTCGGCGTACCGTTGGTGTGTGTCTGTTGCTGTATCATGTGTGTGTGGGTGCATCTTTATGTGCGTTGCTGTATCATGTGTGTGTAGGTGCATCTTTATGTGCGTTGCTGTATCATGTGTGTGTGGATGCATCGTGTGTATTGTATGCATGTGTTCATGTATCGTGTGTGTGGGCGTATCATGTGTGTGTGTATCTGTGCATCTTGTGTGTCTACGTATATCAAGTATATATGCGTGTGTGCGTATCCCTATCACATATATATCCCTATTGTAGATAAATATCTCGAAGCACATAGTTCCCTCTGCGTCTTTCTTAGCAACTAACGTCTAAGTTGTAGCAACAAGTGGCACAAATTTCTGTTAGAAGTGATCGGGAAGCGAGCCCCAAAAGAAAAAGAAAAAGAAGAAAAGGAAGAAGAAGAATAAAGTTGTGGAGAGTGGCAATCATTCGCAGTAGATAATGCCTCAATTAAGTGGATGGCAGCACGCACTTTAACAAGTTTCCTTCACATTCGCTAGATTTTGGCTGTAAGACCAAAGAATTCCGGTGTGTGGGTGTTGTGGATTTGATTCTCTTACATACAGAAACTGCGGAGCTTCACTTGTTATAGCGGGAAGAAATGAAAATTCAAAGTAGCAAACTTGTGTGTGTGTAAAGGCTCAAGGTATGCACATTAGAAAGAAACTCGGGGCATTACCCGTAGAGTGATTAGTGGCCATTGAGCTATACAGTTAGAATCTGCTTTACTCTGCATAATAAGCCGCTTTTCAAGTCTCCTTTAGATTCAATCGTATTGTTAGAAGCTGCTTTACTCAATGGGGGATTTTTCGAGTCTCTTTTTCCCTAAAATCAACCATTTCTAATGTGGCATTTGCCGGCAATTACAAAGAAATAACATCAACTCAACTAGTTTTAATACTGTGAGAAGAAAAAAAAATACCTTCAAAGACGCATTCAAAGGTTAACATGCTTTAGATGAGAGAGATTTTTCATGATTTTCAGCGCCCATCATATCCAGCCTACTTCAAATCCCATCGGTGAAAATTGCAACTTACCACACTAATTGCCTCTGCAGAGGAGCAAATTATAAAGCGCGAGAAAGAAAGCTAATGCGCGGAGTAATACATTTACCAAGGACTAGAGGCGGGAGAAGAAAAAGAAAGGTAAATGCGCCGGTTCGCCATTAGGAAGAGGTATTGCAATGAATCACCGGAAAATTTTCGCTTCTTCTCGCTTAAAATACTAGCTTGTCGGCATATATAGATGATGTCCATTAGTTGAGGATACAACACTCGATCCGCGGGGAATATTTTCCGAAAGATGTTGCTAAAATACTGATTAGGAGTTCAAAAATTTTCTCGTTAGAAGATTAGCTAATCGTCTGCAGCGCAAGCTAAAATTGGTCCCCAACATGAATTGACGAGCGCTTTTAGAGTGCCACTAGATTCAGCGGAAAGTTACCCTGTTTTACCGGCTTAAAAGCCTCTCGAAAGCATCAAGAAGTAATGCGACATTTCAGGTAATTGTTTTTCACGCTTGAGAGAACCACAATGAATGCAGTGTCCTGCGAAAAACACTTTTAATCAACCGCTCAGATTACCACCGCGTACAGACGACCCAAATATTGACGAGCAAAGTGTCTTAAAACATAAATTAGACCTTGAAATCGTTGAAGTTACAATCAATTCGAGGTACTGCGCCGTAGATGATAAGAAAAAATATGTTTTAAACTGCATCACTGCAACAGTTTTAATAATCTGCAGAAAAGGCCTAGATTTGCCTCCTCATTCGCTTATCCGGAACATTTATAGAATTGAAAGAAAGAAGTGCAACTTTCATGCATTTACCCATGTCATCATCTTTGGGTGTACGTGTGCTAAAATGGGCAGAAAGAGATGTCAGAGATACTGGCGGCATCCATTGACTGAAAAGCTTGTCACAATATTTTGTTGTCAGTATAATCACAAAAATTAGTCACCGCATCAGTCCTGCTTTCACTGTCGAAAATTTCGATTAAATGTAGCGCGCGTGTGTACCACATAACTCACTCGCAAAGCAAAATGACCTGGATTTTCTGTCTCGGAGATTAACAATTTATATTGCCGAGAAAGTTGTCGCTATGTCACAAGAAAAGAGTTGTAAAGAAGAAATTTTCATAAAATCACAAAAACCCTCAAGACGCAGCTGAATAATCTCATGATTTCAAAAAACTTCTATAGATGCACGTTAAGCAGAGGAGTATCTGAAGCTGCTTCGATCTTTCTAGCTGCCATGGTAGCAGGCGATTACTAACACACTCTGTGAAAGCTGTGATATACGGTAAAAACACACAAGGGGTGTCTTGAGTGGAAAGATAGTTAATGTGCCACTGAATCTTCTCCCTCATGCGCTTTTGATCATTTGTGGTAGAAGAACCCCCCTCTTGGGTAAGCAGAGGAACGCAATTTATCATAAAATCATGTAGGAAACGGCCACACATATACCTCAACAAAATTACCCCGGAAACATCAAGTAAATCTTCTGTGCGAGAGTGGTTCGCATCGTGGCTCAGGTCTGATAATGAACCATCAAATCTAGGTATGTCTTCACTGCTATCAGCAAAAACTACAGTTTCTACTGGAGAAGCGCTAGGAAAAGAATGGGGTGGGGAAGTTGCTGCAGATGAAGATGCGGCGCACAATGATTGAGAAGAAGATCCGCTAAAATCGGCATCATTAAGCGCACCTGCTCCGCGATGATGCAAAATTTTCGACTTCTTTGCAGAAGATGAGCTCATCGCTTTGCTTCGCCTGGTAGAATAATGTGAGTTGCTGTCTTCCCCTTCTATGCTACAGCCTTTAACCAATTCATTAGTAGACAAATTTCTGGTCTGACCCTTGTGTTTTGGCGACCCCGCAGAACTGTTCAGGCTATTTGATTCATTGGTACCTTTGCTTCCTCCGCGATGGTTACCAGTTGCGGGGGCATCGTTGGGTTTCAATCGCTTACCTGACAATGTCTGAGGGGTCTCAGGTAGAAAAGACTCTTCCTTCTTCCTTGGAGTCCTTGTGGCCTTCTTCATGCTTTGCACCCCTACAGCAATGGGTGATGCACGGGACTTTAAAGTTACCGCGTCGTTTTGAGTGCGTTTAACGTCATTCAGTGAGGCTACATTAGCGGTATCTAGCGATTCTTCCTTATTCAAAGAAGGAGAAGGCTTCTTACTAGGATTGCAAAGGCTAAGAGTATCTACCGTTTCTCTCGAATTATGAGGTTCTCCTATATTCTTAAGCGCGACGCTAGAATCCATACAAGGTGACCACTTGGTGGTATCATTTTTCGCTGAGTTAACGGAGGCTTTCTTGTGACTAGCAGCTTTCTTACCTGAAAATTTTGGCTCGCATGGTTGAAGATTTGATGCCTGATCTTTGCGTAGCTTTAAAAGCTCATGAATAGCATTAGAATTGGTGCAAAAGTTAGATGAGGTCTGTGAGATATCTCCGGCAAGGGATGAGGAAGGGTGCGATGTGTGTGCAGCTCCTTGTTTTTGTGGGATCACGGTTGAAGAAGAAAGAGAATACCGGGGAGATAAGGGGGATGGATCAACATCTGCATATACCTCAGCAGGAGAGCCAGTAGAAGAGGACGGCAAAAATTGAGCATGGCCCTCGCATGTTGATTCGAGTTGCTCATCAGATGCAAAAGTCTCAATCAAAGAGGAAGCTGACTCGATACGAGTAGAAGAAGATGCAGCTGATGAACTACCTACCGAATAGATGGAAAGCTCATCACAAGGCGCAAGACATATGTGCGGCATTCCCGATGATACTTGATACTTGCTGGTTTTGTGTAATTTAACGGTTCGCCTCAAAGGTTGCTTTACTTTTTGAAGCTTCTCTTCTTTAGTTTTGAGGAAACTTCGGCTCTCGGAGGAAGAAGAAGAAGAAGGCAGCGGTGACGAAGATGAAGGTACAGGTGACGAAGAAGAAGAAGAAGAAGGCAGCGTTGACGAAGATGAAGGTACAGGTGACGAAGGAGAAGCAGAAGAATAAGAAAAACCAGGAGAAGATGAAGGAAGACCATTTAAAGACGAAAAAGAAGCAGCACCTTCTTCATTTTGATGAATGCCCTTATGAAAGTCAAAGTTGCTGACTTGTTGCTCAAACTTTGAATCATCCAAGAAGCTTGAAGAAGGAGTTTTATCGATTTCTCCAGGCTTTGTGGATGGAGCTCCCTGCTGAAAAAAATTAAAATTGTCCCCACCTTCTTCAAGCAAAGCATCAGGCAAGAAGTACTCTTCACGGATTTCGTCATTGTTGGTAGTATCATCATCGTTTCTGGCTGAGTTTAGCCCACAGTGACTATTCTGAGAATCTTGCAACAAGAAGAGGGAATTCATCAAAGCACGGGCTCCTCTAGTCATTATCCTATCAAGTTTATACGAACGAGTGGATGAAAGCTCTGAAGAAACGCTGGGAGTCTGATCTGGAGAAAAACCTATTCAAACAGAAGGAAAAACACACAACCAGGGATGCCAATAATCGGGAGAATTTCTTCAATGCGAAAATCAAAGAGACACCGAAGGAAACACACACATTTAGACATGAAGGTAGTAATAAAATACATTTTAAAGACATGAAAAAAAAGATGCATCAAAGGAAAAAAACCCACATATATCCACATTTATAGCAAAAACTGATTGAAGCATAAGATTTGCTCGCAAACTCTAAGACATACTCGTTTAGTGGCCTCAAAGAGTGGAAAAAAATAGGATAAAGCATGAAATAGGAGCTTAAAGTAGCAGAAATTCAGATCGTCTGCTATTCCCCACTAGCAGATGTAGCAGAAGCAGCAAAAAAAGGGCAAAAAAAGGGCAAAAAAAGGGCAAAAAAAGGGCAAAAAAAGGGCAAAAAAAGGGCAAAAAAAGGGCAAAAAAAGGGCAAAAAAAGGGCAAAAAAAGCACTGTGGAACAATGGGCGGATTAAAAAAACATTTAGCTGCATTTAATTACCAGCATCGCATGATAAAATCGGCTAAGATAATGAAATTTAAAAAAAAGAAACTTTGTAGATGTAAACGAAATGAACCTCCTTTTGAAGCTATTCTTCAAAAAAAAAAAACGGAAAAACCAGGAAAAGAAACAAAATACGCGAAAATATACCAAATAAACAAAGCAAAAAGCAATGAAAGGCGTAAAAATGCTGAAGAAACAAAGGAAAAGTGGTTTTCAGAGAATTTTTCTCGAAAAAACTAACTGAAAATCTGATAAGTAAAAGTAAGCACACAAGTTAGAACGATTTGGAGGAATGAGAAGCTCAGAGAAGGGTGCTATGCAAAAACTGATTGAAAAACACACTTTCTAAACCATTAGTGACACTCTCTTATCAAGTGAAAGTTGGTAATACTTTAATATCCAGAGAGATCAGAAGGGCAAAATTTTCCGCACACAAAACAAGCACTTACTAAAAAGCTGCTCTGAGCTATCCAATGAAAGCGGATTGCGGGGGGGAGTCTCATTATCTTTAACTGATAAAGCTTCCTGCGCAGCACTAGGAAAATGAGTAGTGTTCCTACTTTTTTCTCTTTTTATGCCGATAGAAGAGGGAGCTTCACGTTTAATACTTCCTTGAAGCACTCCTTTCGAGCCTTCTCTAGTATTGTCTTCATCTCTCGAAAGGCTGCACACACACATATATCAGACGTTCGGATGTGTAAAAGTGAGGTGTACGTACACTGCCTGCAGCTGGCAGGAACAAACCGTAGAAATAACGAAAAACTCGATTTTCTCAGCAACTTATCAAGTTAAATCACACCATGAGGGTGAGGCTGGTGTGTGTTACCCAAAGAGTAGAGGGTTTTGAGTTTGCTGCACAAAGGGAGAATGTTGAGCATGTTTTGTACAAGGAGAACAAAAGCTCAAAGAGCAATACTTTCCTACACAAGGATAGCATACTAGATAGAATGTAAGAGAAGACACAGAGCATATGCTTAAGCGAAAGAAAGCCCGCACAAACACACACACACACACACACTCATAGCTAGCAAGTGTCTGAACACACCAGGAAAGCGTACATACGCGTCGTTTATGCACTACATGATGGCAGGCTAGATCCCAGCAAAGGCCAAATTAAGATGATTCAACGGCAGTAAAGCATGCAGTGAAACGTATACGCACACCAAAAATTTGTGTGCTGACGCAACCATGAACTGACACGCATAAAGTAAGGGAAGCGAAACAAAGCACACGCACTCAAGGATATGATATTTAAAACATAAGCAAGGATAAGCACACGCGCATAAATCGGCATGCATAAACTAACGAGTACATACGATTAAACTCCTATATAAGGATTAGCATGCGAAATGAATTCAGGCAGATACTGGCAAGTTAGCAAGGAAATATACACTGACACACAGAAGCATACTATAACCCAAATAAGCCTGGTAAATCATATACACACACAAATGATCAACTTAAAATGCAGATAAGCATGTCAACAGATATACACACAAAAGCATGCCAAAATACACGCACAAAAGAGCACACTAGAAACAACATAAGCCTGCTATGATATACACGCACAGAAGAGCACACTAAGACCCGCAAAAGCATGCCAAAATACACGCACAAAAGAGCACACTAGAAACAACATAAGCCTGCTATGATATACACGCACA
>JADHZB010000770.1:0-16420 GCA_015657535.1 Nephromyces sp. MM_2019
TTCGGCATAGGCTGAAGGCTCATCTTCGGCATAGGCTGAAGGCTCATCTTCGGCATAGGCTGAAGGCTCTTCAGCGTAGACCGAAGGTGTTTCTTTAACATAAGCCACTGCTTCCTCTTCAGAGTAACTTATTGCTTCATAATTCCTTGCCAAATCAGCTTCCCCAAAAGCAGCCTCTTCCTGCCTCTCCTCCTCAATGAAGTCCTCTTCAAGCACGGCAGGCGAATCTGCCAAATCATCAGCATCGTATGACCCAGCCTGGGCCTCCTCTGATAGCTGAAGAGCATCATCTACTGGAGAGGCTATCATTTCATCATCTTCCAAGTACACCTCTTGCATACCCACCTCCTCTTCAGCCTTAGTATCCCCCACCTCAAACTCCTGCCCCTCCTCTCCCATATCCTGTTGTTGAACATCATCTTCCACACCCCCCCCCACAGCATCGTCAAAGCCTTCATCCTCCTCATACTCTTCAGCATCCTTCCATACTTCCAAGGCCTCAATCTCTTCCTCCTGCTTCAGAGGCTCGTCTGCTGGCTCTGCTTCAGGCAACGCATACACAGCAGCTGGCGGAGCCACTAACTCTACCACCTTCTCAGCTAAACCTTCAAGCTGTTTAACCTGCTGAGCATGATCCTCTAGAGAAACCTCAGCTTCCTTTCCATCAATCAACACACCTTCACCATATGGCTCCTTGCGAAAGAGCGAGATCGTTACGTCTAAACGATTGTCATTCACCACTGCGCTGCTAACCCTAGCGTTCAAACTAGCCTCCATCTCAGAGAGAGCCTTAATCTCTACCTTGAGAACTTCCTTGAAGGAGACATCAAAGGAGAGAGCATCTAACTCGAAGCTGTGTGCGCCAGCTAAATCTGATGATGTTACGAGGGCTACATCTGGAGGAAAAGGGATAGGGTGTGGGGGATGGGGGGTGGGAGTAATTGAATATGTTGCTCGAAAGGCTTCTTCACTAAATCAGAGGCATGTATCAAAGCTTTCATATCGACGCTCGACAACGTGAGAACAAGAGTATCAGCAAAGGTATATATATGATGGATTATCAAAGCGGAATGTCAAATGTACATACAACCACTCCTTCGTAACACCCACAAAGAGCCCTCAATACGCCAGATTGCTATACACACACAAGATGGCGATACACTCAAGAGTATTACACACGCAAGATGGTTACCATGGTAACATGGCTACACGCATACCTTCCCACATGTACAACCCTCCCACAATACATTGCCACACACACCACCCTCCTGCACAGACGCAAGCTACTCCCACACACACACCAGTCTTGGAAGCATCCATGTAATCCCTGGGATGAATGGTTGCTACTTGCTCATCGTGGGGATAGTCTGCTTGGATGCCAGTGTCACGATTTTCGGGGGTTTCTAACACTTCAGCCGAGTAGACTGCCTCCTTCAGCGACTCCACATCGTCTAGCTCATCTATAGCCTCTGCATATGCACACACCCACACATCGTACCCATATAACCAAAATCATCGGTAAAGGCAGCCTTTTCAAGACGCTACAAAAAGTGTGAAGACAAAACGCCCGCAATCTGCTTACATACAGCTCTCAAACGAGCATCCACACACATCATCTAAGATGTATAACTGCGAGTATATAGCGAAACTCATTCTTCCCGTTTTCGTACTAAAGAAAAATCGTAATTTTGCTACACACACACACACACACACACACACGTGTTATAGGATAATCTGTAATCAAACGCTTTACGCTCATCGCTAACTCACACCTCTAGATATAAGTCACAAACTCGATTGTATAACTGACACACACCATTTTATAGCTTGTAAGCCACATTATGTCACTCACACACACCATGAAGACATACCCACACACATATATGCACACAGACCAACACATTCACACTGTATACACAGACGCACACAGACCAACACATTCACACTGTATACACAGACGCACACAGACCAACACATTCACACTGTATACACAGACGCACACAGACATCACCCATCTCACAGACCCACCCCCCTCTCCTACGCCTCCATCACCTCTCTCTTTCTTGAGATCTTCATAACCAATCGCAGCTGCTTCCTGTTGAATGACAAAGTCCAACTCATCTAATGTTGCTTCTTCCTCAGCAGCAGCTCTCGCTGCCTCTGCTAACTCCAGATCTTGTGTGTTGATAGCAGGGCCATCAAGTTCTACATAGTCTCTTAACCACTCACTCACAACCTTATCATCCATGACCTGTTCTCCTTCATCTTCTTCTACTTCATCGGGAGCTATCTCAAACCCTCCCGAGACATTCTGTGCAGCTCTATCTTCTTCCTCACGAGAGCTCGCTAAATCGTCATCTACATAATCAACTACCACTCTTTCTCTAGCTCCTTCTTCGACTTCAGAGTGGTCAATCTGTTCCTGCTCTTGTATAGCTTCCTGTATAGCTTCCTTAATAGCATCCTCAATAGCTTCATCAAGGAGATCATCGCCTAGGTGATCTTCATCCTCTACTGGTTCATCTACAGGTTCATCTACAGGTTCATCTACAGGTTCATCTACAGGTTCATCTACAGGTTCATCTACAGGTTCATCTACGGCATGTTGACCTCCACTTCCCACCACAGCACCCTCTAGAGCCTCAAACTTCTCAGGAATCAGCTTCCTATCCGCCTCCACCTTCTCAGCATCAATCACAAACTCACCGTTAGGGAGACGACGATAAGACGCTCTCGTAAAATACTTTGGACGAGAGACGGTGATCTTCGTTCCAGCCTTGGCATTAGGATAGTTCAAAGCCTCTTTCAGCACAATCTCTTGGGAGGGAAGGAAGGAAGGAGTTCTAATAGAATCTTCTCTACGGAAAGAATGCTGCTTCTCTAATAGAGATGTAGTTCCAGGAAGAGAAGACTCACCAATTATCAAGTCATTGGGAAGTTCAGGCAGCTGATCATCGCCGAACAGATTATCGCCATCCTTTCTCCCTAAGTAAGGAGAAGCCTGAGAAGTTCCTGTTCCCATAGTAGGCAGAGAAGGTAGAGTCTCTAGGGACTGCCGAGCATGCAAAGGGCCAGGATAGTCAGTGTGTTCCCACTTCCACAGAGGAATTTGATTCTCTGCCTGATTGCCAGAGACCTGGTCGGGCTCTCTAGCAGGTGTTGGGGCTCCTCCTTTAGCCTTGGCTTTAGCTGCTGCATGTGTAGACTGACCTATCACTATATCACTCACATTGCTAGGCTTAGCTCCACCCAAGGGAGCATAGCCATCCATAGAGCCCTGGGGAACAAGAGGGGCAGCAGGAGAAGGCCTAGAAGGCTGGGTCATACTCCCTTCATACGCCACACCATAGAGTGGTGCTCTGAGGGCATCACGCAGCCTAGCGTCATTATAAGGTGAGGGTAGCATGCTAGATCCAGCAGTTAACTGAGGCTGTGAGAAACCACCACGATAAGATTGTAGGGATTCCCAAGTCACTACACCCTCAAGAATTTTTGCATGCCTCTTCATTGAATCTCTAGTACGGAACCTAGGAGGGTGGATAGTGATGCTAGGGGGTTCTCTAGGGAAAGATTCTTCAACGCCTAGGGAGGCATAAGACTCACGACGAGGTGATGCTTCCATCTGTGTGTAGGAGCGATTGTTCTCAGCGTAGGATCGCTCGTAGAGGTTCCTAGGAGATGCTCGAGGTGCTACCTTTTGAGCACCCCTAGGAGTTGCTAGCACCTGCTGGTGTGTGTGTTCCTCGAGGTTTCTAGAAGCTGCTACTACATTCGGAGAAGGTTGTCTGACACTGGAGGATCGCACTCCACTCTTACTCTTATCATAGTCGTCAAATTCAGGTCGAGGTGTCCCCGCTAGAAGTGTGTGGCTCCCACGGCTATCAGCTACTCCTTTAGGTAGTCTCCTGTGTGCAGCATGGCCAAGATCGTTATAGGCACCAGTATTTTGCCCCCCAGACATCCCCACAAGCTTATTCCCCGCAGATTCAACAACTTTCTTCCAGTCTTGTGTGTTGCTCTCCAATGGTTGCTGTTGTCCAGCTGTTGAGTAGTATGCGGAGGACCTACCCATTAAGGGGGTTCCTGGGGCCACTGGAGTACTAGTAGTTTCACCTGCACTACCCTGAGCAGCTATTGATTGATGGCCGGCAAGCTGATGCTTCCAAAACCCCATGATGCCATTAGAAAGCTGATCCTGAGCAGATAATCCATGGTTAAAGCCATAGCCTGAATGATTGGAATAGACGTCAGCATCCTTCAGGTTGTGTGCACCGGGTTTTATACCTACTACCCCTCCTCGATTCTCAAAGTCAGGGGGTGCAGCTGCATGAATCGCTTGGTGTAAGTACATCGGCTGGCCCGAAAATTTATCAATGTGCGCAGGAGACATTGAATCAAAGGCGAGAGATGGAAAAGAATCACCTTGCTCGCTCCAGCTTGATGAGTTACTAGAGTGAAGCTTAGCATGTTCGTAGAATTGATAGAATGAAGACTGAAAGGCTGAAGATAGGGATTTTGCATCCACTTTCATGGGCACACTAGGCTGCTTCTCCAACTCATTGGGTTCACAGGTGTCTGCAGATGTAACGATGGTATCAATGTGTATTGGTGTTGCTGTAGCCCCTGAGAAATCCTGGTTTGTGAAGTCTAGAGCAGCATGTGTGTGTTCAGCTTTCGAAGCCTTCGCTGTTTCTTCGTTAGCATCATCGTTTGCGTATGATACTGCAGGAGGATCAATCAGCCTGTGTGTTGCCTCCTCAGCTAGCGAAGCTGCCCGGAGCTCTTCTCGCTTGCTTGTTATAGGTAGGAAGCTGCTATCTGAGGAGAGTAAGATCGGCTTACCAGCCGCGTTGCCCATGTTGAGAAGTGTGGAGATACGATAAAGGGGGCCTCCGTTTTCGGCTGGGAAGGGATAGGGAGGAACAGGTGTGTGTGAGGGAGGAAAGATACTTGAGAAGTATGTGTGTCCGTGGAGCACAACCTTCAAGCAGATATGCGTAGAGTGCAACCTGTAAGCGGACGCTTGTGTGGAGCACAACCTTCAAGCGTGTGTGCGTGCATCTCAAACAAGTTTATGTGAGGCTATCGCAATGCACAAGTGTGCGTCTATCCCAAACCATACGTTGGTGTGTCTTGATCCCAATCCAGAAGAGTGTGTGTACTTCACTCAAATATGCTGGCTGTGAAGCAATGGATGAGTTGTAGAGGTACCAGTGAGGGGCTTGCCTCTTCACAAAGAACCTTGAAGGTATGCTAAACTTCACTTGGAGGAACACACACAAGGAGAGAAACCTACAGTAACTCTTCCTACCGCACACACAGAGATGTGCACCTAATGGCATGCATATAACCTAGATAGTAGCCTTACCAGCTGATTTTCCCGTACATACACACACACTAGCATATGCAAGGCTTGATCTGCGCATTGGATACGTACTAATTCCATACATTGCAATCCCTCAACACATTAGCGCATCTGAACAATCCCAGGCACCAACGCATATACACTGACACATGCACACAGTCACACGCACACAAACTCAATTATGCCCATTATCACACTATCATGAAAAGGAACTTACGAGTACCCACACACACGCACAAACTGCTGTAGAATCACCCACAAAAGCGAATACATACAAAGACATTCAAATAAATAAGTCGAGCGTACACACACACACACACACACGAACCAACATACACCCTCAAACATAGATACAGGCATACAAACATACAAACAAGCACGCATACACACAGAAACCAACACGCACTCTCGCGTATATGCACATTTTAAGCCTACCTTAGCTTAAACAGAAATTGAGTGCACTTACAGTTATCAGAAGCAGTTGAAGCAACTACTTGCAGGGAATGAGTACATCAACCAAAGAAGACAGAGCAAGAAGTTGCTTTTGTTGAGTATAAGCCAATACTAGCAGCGTATCAAGACATCAAATAAAACTGTACACACAAAAAAATTATAGGTGTATACAGAGGGAACACACGAGCAACAACATGGAAACACACACGCTCAAAGGAGGCTTTTTTGTAAGATTAACCCATCGTCTAATCTTTTAGGCACTTCCACGTACCAAAATACACACACACGTCAAAACTATATTAAGCGATCCATTCTCAGACATGAAACGATGCTATAAATAACTACACACGCCACCATATATCGACACACAAATACCAAATAAACAGACACACACTATTATATATGCAGACATATACATGCATACCAACACACAGATCAAGACATGTATACCAACACACAGATACACACATTCATATACGCCAATACACACAGGCACCAACACAATAACACACACAGATGAAGACATGTATACCAACACACAGATAGACACACACATGCACACAAACACACACAAACATACAGACACACACGAACATACACACGAACATACAGACACACGAACATACACACGAACATACAGACACACCAACAAAAAAGACACATAGATATACACCAACACACAGACACATAGATACACACCAACAAAAAAGACACATAGATATATACCAACACACAGACACATAGATACACACCAACAAACAGACACACACCAACACACACTTAGACATAATAATACACAGACACACAGACACACACAGATCACTACACCACTATATACCAATACGCACTAAACCCTCCCCATAGTTTTCCACCACATTTCCCATCCTGCACACACACACTCTTACCAACCCCCCCCCCACCCACCACACTAGCTAACCAAATTATCCATGTAAGTGCTAAATAAAGTGCTTCTTCCTCCCAAGTATTCTTATGCAGAGAACACCTCCTCAACGTGGAATTCCACCGGCTATTCGCTCAATAAGTTTACAGCATGCAAATTCCGCGAATTAGCATACGCAGAAATACAAAAAAATCAGAAGAACAGAAATTTGCAAATGAGAGAGCATCGCTTCCGCCGAGTATAAAATAAAGTGGCTGCTTAGGCATTTCATCGCCCAATGAGGAGTGCCTGTTTGAGAAAGCGATGAAGTCGAAGGATTTTCCTGTAGAAAATGTGCTGGGTGATATACTGGCGGTTCCTAAGGGGGAAGCTCTAGGCTGGAGGCTGTACGTACACTGAAAGCTGTGCTTTGTACGAGGATTTGGTGTGCGAATTTGTGCATAAGAACGGGGGGGGTTCTTCTTTCATGTGTTTGGGGGCGCTGGGAACAGCAAGACGGGTTTGGGGAGAGTTGGATGGGGGGTGTGTGTTAAGGTTACGTAACGGGTTTGTGCGCGGTGTGTATTGCGGTAATTCATCTGGGGGGATGTGAGGGACGCACGGGAATGTGGAACATTTGAGGGGGGTTGGTGTATGGTGGGAAGCAAAACAATTTAGGGGTGGAGGGTTTGTTGGTTTAGGTTACCGCGATTGAGGCGGGGGTGCAGGGTGCGGGGGGTGCAGAGTGTCGGCAGGGTGCAGGGTGAGGGGGGGTGCACAGTGAGGGGAGTGTAGTGTGTGTGTGCGGTACAGGGTGTATGTGGAGTGCAGGGTGCGTGGGGTGCAGCATAGGTATGTTGCAGAGTATGCGATGTTTCAATAGTTTTTTTGCTGTACAATGTGTTTGGTGTGCAAGAAGCTAGGAGTGTAGAGGTAATGTAAAGGTTGCAGGCTTTGTGAGGGCTTTTAGGAGGCCTCAAGCGTGTGCGTGAACTAAGTGGTAAGGTAAGGCAGGAGTATATGCACATTACACTGTGCCGTAGGTGGTAGGGGGGTTTAGTAATGATAAAGAAACAACGTATGTGTGTTGGAGGATAATGATGTTGTCTGTGTGTGCTGGAAGGTAATACTACAGTGTGTGTGTGTGTGTGTGTGTGTGTGTGTACGGGAGCAGAGATTTAGTCCACGCACATTGTAGACACTGCGACTTGCTATCATATAATACAATAAGTAGGAAGGGAAAAAGTGCGTATTGAAATAGCACTTGTGTGTGTTGATAGTGTGCTATATAATATGATAAGGAGGAAGCAGATATTCCCATAGTAGAAAGAGCAGAGTATTTCAATGAAGAATAGCGTAATTAAACAGAATCGAATGCTTTCTGGCGAACACACAATTTGCTAGAAATTAAAAAGTAAATACCCACACCTTCTAGTGCGTGCCACACTATGAAGTGTGCGTATTGGCATGGAGAGTGCATGTACATCAGTATTAAGCGTGTGTGTGCGTCACTATTAGAGTCTGTGTGTGTATCACTATTTAGAGTGTGTGTGCATCACTATTTAGAATGTGTGTGTATCACTGTTAACTTTGCACATCGAGATGAGACCATAAAATTTTGAAGCAAACACGCCTAATCTACTATGCAGCTGCATTAGTAGTTATTAGGAGGAAGTCTAGGTTTTGCTGGTGCCTCTAAAGTAGAGCACTACCTTGAGGGTATGTTTGATATGACGCAACATCAGTATACGATCGTGTTCTCCATGAAGCAACAGCTGAGCTTAAGACACGCCATACACACAGTATGCTACTCCAATACACTACACATGCGCATTACATACTACTCAGTATAACTAAACACACAAACACACATCATATTATTCAGATATACCTCACGTACAGTATCATACTACTTAAGTATAATTCATGCACACCCATCGTACTTCTCAAAGACACTACGCACACACGCATTATATTAAAAAAGACACTGCGTACACACACATACAATTCAAATACAACTCACACGCAACATCATACTACTTTAGTGCACTTCACACACATTTTACTCAGATATCACACATAGCCTGTACATTTAAGAAGCTGCTTCTCATCCTAACTAAGCAGCTCACCCATGGCTTAAATACACGCACCCACTCCTTTTTGAGGCCTTGAGAGAAGCACTCATGCTAAGGCTTCCTAACAAAAGAAGGTAAAGCTTTTAGCTGATGCACATCGACGTACTCATCTACACATTACTACACGACGATGCGCACACCACTAAGCTTGAGGTAGGCAGAGATGAGGTAGCGTACACACACACACGCGCACACGCATACATCCACGCACACATAGATACTCGTGGCGTCAACTAGCCAATGCATGTATAGTTCATGCTATTCCGGTAAGTGCACACATGAATGTGATATGTGTGTGTATGATATGAATGTATTTTGTGCGCGATGCGTTAATTATAAAATGAGTGGCAATTCTATGATTCGTATGTAAGGTGTGTGTCTGTGTGTGCGTGATGTGCGTGTACTGCGTGTGTGGTCTGTGTGTTGTGTGTATACATGTGTGTTTGTGGTGTGAGCGTCGTACGTGCATGCTGGATGTGGTGTGCATTGCGTGTATATATGTGTGCGCGTGCTTCTCTCTGCCTGTGTGCGTCTCTCTGTGCATGTACATGATGTCTGTGTGGTACGTCTGTCCTGTGTGTATCTCCTACGTGTTCCTGGGGTGTGTGTAGAGTGTGATTGCAGTGTATACTGTGTATGATGCTTGTGTGCTGTTGGCAGGGTAGATGCATGGCAACACCGACAGTATGTGTGTTCCTGCAGGCTAGCGTAAACTCTATGGTGTATCTTAATCATGACGTGCGTGCTGACAGGTGAGTGGTGTGCGTATGGGGAGAATGAACGTAAGTTATGAGTGCTAGAGTATGAAATGCATACGGGTTGCATACTAATTACCTGTGTGCGCACGGGTTTGTGTGTGTTAGCTTGCCTCCTGCGTGTGTGTGGATGCTTCCTGCGTGTGAGTGTGTATATCCATCCCTCCGCATCTATTGTGTGCGCGCACATCCATCCCTTCATGTGTGCGTTTGTGAGTATATCTATCCCTGTGTGTCTGTGTGCGTGCATATCCGAGTGTGTGTGTGTGTATCTCTCCCTGCTCGTGTGTGTGCATGTATATCTCTCCCTGCTCGTGTGTGTGTGTATATCTCTCCCTGCTCGTGTGTGTGTGTGTACATCTCTCCCTGCTCGTGTGTGTGTGTGTATGTCTCCCTGCTCGTGTGTGTGTGTGTATGTCTCCCTGCTCGTGTGTGTGTGTGTATATCTTTCCCTGCGTGTATGCATGTGCAAATTTTGAGGCTTTGCAGTAGTCGCACATCCGATGCAGCAGCAAGTCCCCCCGTTGACTCAGTTACGCTCTCCAGCCGTAAGCCGCTTCTACAGTAGCTGCTACCGGAGATTTCCTAGAAGGCAGTTTTGCACACACACATAGTTTTCTTTGCATGGAAACCGCAAAAAGTAAAGAATTTCATGAGCTTTTTTTGAGGGAGTTTGTGTGTGTGTAGTTGATTGGATGTGTGTGTATGTAGTTAATCTTGTGTGCTTATAATTAATTGTGTGTGTGTAGTTAATTTTGTGTGTATGTAGTTAATTTTGTATGCGTATAGTTAATTTTGTGTTCGTAACTGATTGGATGTGGTTTGTTGTGTGTGTAACTGATTTGTTGTATGTGTGTATACCTAATTCTTGTGCGCATATGTAGCTAATTTTGTGTATCTGTGGATGTTGAAGCCTCGTGGGGGTTTTTTCTTGGATTTTAGCGTGTGTGTGTGCACATTGAAGAGAACGTGGGGTAAGCATTTTTCCTGCAACTTTTCGTGGTTTTTTTTATCTTTAATGGTTTGGTAAACTAAAGCGTATTGTGTGTGTGAGAAGGGGCTTTTTTCATAGGGAAAGAGGAAGTGAAATGTGTATATGTGTGCAAATTCATCCTTTCATAGGGAAAGAGGAAGTGAACTGTGTGTGCGTGTATAAGAATTCACCCTTTCATGGAGAAAGCAATACTAATATGTGTGTGTGCGTGCGAAAACGCCTTCTTTCATATAAACCGGTGATACCCAAATGAGCAAAATCTATATGTTTGTGTGTGCTACTACACTTGCCTGTACTTAACCTACTCCATCGTCACTACCACTTCGACATGCTCAAAGCAAAGGCTTTTCTGTTACATCCTTGTCTTTGCGGTTATCTAACACAGATGTATGTTCGAATACTCTCTATTTCAGCCGTCTTCTCTCTTGGAATATATCGTCGATCTGCTGCATTCTAATTTTACACCCCACACACACATAAGATGGCGACACAAGAAACTCCAGTTGCTGCAGAGGAAGCGAAGTCTGCAGTTTCAGCTACTTCTAGCTTTCTTAATACTGCGGAAAACACTTCAAAAGATGATGATGATAATGCAGTTTATCCAGAAGAAGAAGTAGTAGATGGGCCTTGGAATACAGCGACTGTACGTACACTCTTATAGTAGCTGTAGATACGTAAAATGGTTATTGTTCTGGATATTATTGTGTGTTAATGTGTGTGTATGCGTGTGTATCTGGTGTATTTGTGAGTCTTTGGTGTATGTATGTGTTATGTGTGTGTATCTGGTGTATTTTTGTGTATCTTTTTGTGTGTGTATCTCTTCTGTGTTTGTGTTTATCTGGTGTGTTTTTGTATATCTTTTTGTGTGTGTATCTGCTGAGTGTATGAATCTGATGTATATGTCTGTATATGTCATGCGTGTGTGTGTATCTGTTGTGTGCGTGATTGCTTCAGGTTAAAGTTAGTGGTGTTAAGGTTGTTTCTGGTGAAGAGGATGAGATCACCTTCTGGAAGCAGAGATCGAAGCTCTACCGCTGGGCATCTAAAGAATGGAAGCAGCGAGCGATGGGAGAAGCGAAGCTTCTGCAGCACACAAAAACTAAAATGATAAGATTTCTGATGCGTCAGGATAAGACCTTTAAGGTTTATGCTAATCATTATGGTATGTGTGTGTGATACTGTTTGTGTGTGTGCTTGTGTATGCTTATGTGATGCTATTTGTCTGTGTGTGTGTGAGGCTAGTAATGTGTGCTAATACTGTGTGCGTGCTTCTTTGTGCGTGTTTGTGTCTCTATCTGTGCCAAGCTAGACTCTTGTGTGTGACAGATATCCTAGTCTACAGCTGTGTGCCAACAACGTTTAGCTTGAGTGTGTATTTTTACGTGAAAGTACATGCGTGTGTGCGTGTTTCTTGCAATGTGTGATGTGTGGGTTGTAGCTTCGCCTACACACATATCCTTGGCTCAACATTTCGTGGCTGATTATCGCAGTTTCACATTTCTCTTATCCTTGCCGCACACAAAATTGTCTTCTAGTCATTGGAAGGCACGGATACGACTTCACTCATTAGTTTCTGGGGGGTGTATGTACAGTGTTTCTCCGATGTATGTATGTGTGTATGTGCAGTTATACAGACAAATGCCTACTGTAAACTCGTGCCAAACACTGGAAGTGATAAGATTTGGGTTTGGTCGGTGATGGATTTCGCTGAAGATGAAGCGACGAACGAGCAGTTTGCATTGAAGTTCTCATCAGCAGCGAGTAAGTTGTGTGTGTGCGTGTTTCTTGCAATGTGTGTATGTGTGTCATTGATATTTTACTGATCTGTTTCTGATAGCTGTAATATCCCTGTATGATTTTTTCTATATGTGTGCGGGTATTTTGTGTTCTTCCTGGTGTGTGTGTGAGCTCCATTTTTTCTGCTTTCAAGTGTGTACATTTGAATGTGATTAACGTTTTGCATTTCCAGGTGTATGTGTGTGTATGAGTCTCATTTAGTGCTCCCAGGTGTGTGTGTGTGTATGAGTCTCATTTAGTTCTCCCAGGTGTGTGTGTGTGTGTGTGTATGAGTCTCATTTTGACTTCTAGGTCTGTGACTCTAACTTTCATAACTCTTCCGACCTCAGGTATACCTGTGTGTGCGTGGCTATCACTCTCACTCACAATTCCTACATATTCAAGTATACATGTGTGTGTGCGTGGCTATCACTCTCACTCACAATTCCTACATATTCAAGTATACATGTGTGTGTGCGTAGCTATCACTCACATTCTCAGCCCCTTGCGTTTGAGCCACCAAATGACTTTTCATTGCTTCATCCTTTCCCTCCCTCTTCAACTCACGCATTCTCTCCCTCTTCAGTGGCTGATGAGTTCAAAGCGAAGTTTGAGGAAGCAGCGAATATTAACCAGGCAAACTTGGATGCTGCAGCGAAAGGAGCTGCTCCTCCAGAAACTTCTACTAGGGAGGAAGTGAAGGAGGAAGTGAAGGAGGAAGTGAAGGAGGAAGTGAAGGAATCCTCAGAAGCTGCAACTAAAGAGGAGGCAAAGTTAACAGAAAAGGCAGAGGCTGAGGTAGCGACAGAGAAGAAGAGTTAATCTTAGGTTTTTGCTGTGTGTCGCACACACACGAGCACGTTAGAAGAGCAGTCTCTAACAGGTGTTTCGCACACAGTAGGTTGGAGAATAGGTTGGGGAGTAGATCTCTCGCACACACACATTTGCACTTGGAAAGTGGATCTTTTCTCGCACACACATTTGCTCTTGGAAAGTGGATCTTTTCTCGCACACACACATTTGCACTTGGAAAGTGGATCTTTTCTCGCACACACATTTGCACTTGGAAAGTGGATCTCTTCTCGCACACACACATTTGCACTTGGAAAGCAACTCTTCTCTCGCACACATTTGCACTTGGAAAGCAACTCTTCTCTCGCACACACATGTTCTTGGAAAGCAACTCTTCTCTCGCACACACATGTTCTTGGAAAGCAACTCTTCTCTCGCACACATTTGCACTTGGAAAGCAACTCTTCTCTCGCACACACATTTGCACTTGGAAAGCAACTCTTCTCTCGCACACATTTGCACTTGGAAAGCAACTCTTTTCTCGCACACATTTGCACTTGGAAAGCAACTCTTCTCTCGCACACATTTGCACTTGGAAAGCAACTCTTCTCTCGCACACGGGCACGTACATTTACTTTTAGAGTAGCTTGTCCTATAGTTTCTTGCACACATGTATACTCGAATGACACGCGCATTGCCCTTTGAGCTCTCCTTCATACACACGCCAGATAAGCGTGTCACGTGACGAAATCTGACGCGCACACATAATGGAAGATCATAGCTTGCTGTGCTATCTCTCAAACACGCCTAGAAAGCATATTAGTCTATCTTACATAATAATCAATGCTGATATAGACCTCTATCTCGTATTCTTGCTTCTGCTTGATGCTGCCTACCTGACAACACACACACGCACACGCCCACTCACACAATCACCAAGCTCGATTGTGTAGGTACACCTACTTCGAGAATATCTGCTGATTGGGGTTTAAACTTCGAGTTGGAGAGTACTGCAATGCTGCAGTTTCTGTGTGTTATTATGTTTGTGTTATGCGTGTTTCTGACTATTTCCGTGCTGAGCTTCACCATTTAACTTTGCACCCTGAAACTGATGAGAATGCTTGAATAGGTGGCATTCTATAGGGAGGCAACGCCATCACACACAAGCCTGTGCTGAGGCTAATATTAACCTGCGTGTGTTAGTGTGTGTCTGTCTGGGTGTGTGTATATATCTTGGTGTGTGTGCCTGCGTGTGTATGTGTACGAGCTAACTTTGAAGCTTTTACATCGAGCCCGAAGAAATCGGAAGCGAGATAATCTACGTACACACACACACACACACACACACGCATAACAGATAATCTGCTCATACCAGTCACAGCCACTGCCATAATAGGATTCAAGACCTCACGCGTACACACTTTGCAGGGTAAACGATTAGAGTTCATTTATGCCTCCAAAAACACCCTCCCACATACGCGAAGATAGCCACTTACAGCGGCTGGAAGTTCTCTGCAGCTTTTGTGGCGCCTAGCACACACTCACCTAGTGCGCCAAGCAGTACATCTTGTGTGTTGTCTGAAGGAAGCAATCAAATCGCCTATAACTTGCTTTTAACTTAGTCAACGGGGATAACTCTGTAGGAGCTCTCTGCAGTAGGCTACACACACACACAAGCTGTGTCGCACTATTGCCTCTGTAAGCTTAGGGGCAGCTTTTGATGCCTTCAGAGTGCTGTGCGTGTGAAGTCAAAGGTATCAGGCCAGCATGTGGGAGAAGCCGTGTGTGCTTGGAGAGAAGGGCGTGTGGCGGTTCTAAAGTGTAGGAGTGAGATCAAGAGCATGTACGCAGGAGTGTTTGAAGGTGCAGTGCGTGAAGGAGTGCATGAAGGAGTGCATGAAGGAGTGTTTGCATGCAGGTATGTGCATCCTTGTGTGTGTATTTGCATCTTGGCAAGCAGGCTTTTCGCCTGTGTGTGCACCCTTTTTTCTCTGTTACAACATAATGCCTTCACTTACTATAGCACCTCGATCTCCTTCTCATCCCAGCAGCTACAGACAAGGCAATCCTAAAGCTTTACCATCATCTTCATCTCCCCCTTAAGCCTCAAAGTAAACACACACAAGCTCTTTTAAAACACTGAAAACACATCATATTCCCAACTGTTTACATTCGCTCGTCTGGATGAAGACATTGTGTGTGCGACGAAGAGATTCTCTACGTGTGTTGAAGAGAAGGAAATCACTCGAATGAGTAGCTTCTTCACGCAGTTGTGTAAATGCTACTCATCGTTGAGTAGCAGGCTCAAAAGATCTCCCCTTGGATAGCCATATATGCAAGTGTTAACGGGCTAAACAACTTCTCACTGCTGAGTAGCCACACACACACAAGCTTAAATAGGCTATGAACATAGCTCCTATCAGTAGCCATATACACATAAGCTCTACAGCTTATGAGTTAAGCTTAATCCCACTCTTAAGCTCGTCTTTGTCAACGAGAGCAATTTGATGACTCGTTCTTGCTTTAGCTTATATATGATGGCTACTCTACACTCCGAGATTTCCTTCCTTATCGCTACGTTCTCTGTTTGAAGGAAAAGCTCTTTTGTATAGATCAGAAGCAGAGGAAGCAGAAGAAGCAGAGTCTTCATCATCAATCCGTTTCTTCCCATCTTCAGGATATCTCCTCTTCACATCATCTCTTCCTCTTCTTCTCCCTTCCACATTCCGACGATTTGACGAATTCTCTGAAGAAGACGAAGAGGAATCTTCACTAACTTCCTCCCTTCTTACTTTTTTCAATTCGCTATACTTCCTCTTCTCTGCGAATGCAAGCGAATGCTTTCTTCTGTATAAACCTGCTTCGTCGCACTTTCCTCCATCTTCAGTGTGTGAATGCTCCAAAGCATCCTCAACTTCTGCACTTCTTTTGCGGGAGCTTCGGACACACATTCTTTCCCTAGTTGAAGGCAACATCCTTTCCTCTTTAATCTCCCTTGCTGTGTGTGTGGGACTCCTTGCAGCATTAGCTATCCTATCTGGAGAATCCTCTCGCTGCAATGAATTCCTCTCTCTGCTTCGAGGAGCTGCAATATCTTCATCTTCACAGCTGCCCCCTCCAAGCATTTTCTGGCGATCGGGCTGCCTACACTCCTTCATATAAGGAGAGGGTGAATGAGACGAGTATCCCCTTCTTCTACCCTCATGCCTAACCCCCCCTGATTCTAAGTATCCCTTTCTTTCTCTACCCTCACGCCTAACCCCCCCTGAT
>JADHZB010000774.1:6004-27444 GCA_015657535.1 Nephromyces sp. MM_2019
AATGTGGGGGGAATTGTAGGAGAATGAGGCAACTGTAGGAAGTGTGGGGTAGGGATGGCACAAGTGTAGTGGGTTGAAAAGCGTGGGTTATGCGGATGGTGGGACTAATTAGGGTCTTACGAAAGTAGTTAGTGGTGAGTATGTGTTTACACTATAGAAGGTGGGGAATATTTGGTTTTCCAAAAAAAATTATTTAATGATATACGCGTGTACACACTAGACAAAGTCGGGCAAACAGTTTTTAGCACAATTTACAGAATGATAAGAATTTGTGTGTTCATATGTGTATTCACACTAGGATTCTCTCCATGTCTACAATTCACACTCGGAAGCACACTTCTTATTTAGATAAAGCAACAAAAATATTAATAATAGTGATGACAAACAAATTTTTAATGATTTCATCTTCTACTAAGAACTTCAAATTGGTAGTGTATATACACCAACGAAGCTACTATTCATTGTAGCTATACAAACCCTAAAATAATTGATAACACACAATAAGTTGCTGCTTAAAAACAAAAGAGCGAAAAAACCTCAATAATTTCAAGTGTGCTGGACTACAGTAAAATCTGGAGCATTAAAACAAAAGTAATGAAAAGACGAAAACACTAAAGCAGAATCAAAATAGCCTCCACTGAACATACAAAAGTTCAGTCAAAAGAGTTTAATTGAAGCGATTTTCAAAAGCGAAGAAGAGGACGCAAGAAACATTGCCATTTCGTGAAAGATGTGCCAAATCGATGAACTTGGCAATTCAACAAAATAAAATCGGATAGGACATACAAACACGGACAAATTCAACCTTCACCTCTAAAAATGACTAAATCATCAAAAAAAATTGATTATTGTATGCTTTTGTTTGACCTTTCTGATGGTTAAGCCACTTGCACACACTTGGATGACAAGCATATTCTCAAAAAATTTATGAAAAAAGCACCGCATACAGAGAGTAAGTGATAAAAATACATCGAAATAGAGAGCAATAAAACATAAAACTTTAATACACATTCACAGCAATAACAGAAAGCAGAAAAACACACGAAAAGAAGCGATGCAAGATAATCACAGCATACACACAGGTAACAAAATGCATAGAAACGGGGAACATTTTTTTCCAATCTATTCAAGATGCAAACATCAGACTTTAAAAGCGATGTTTTCCCTTTTCCTGTAGAGAAAAAACTTACTATCTATGCAAATATATTTACAAAATATCACCCTCAAGTGAATGTCATGTACAATTAAAATAAGCAACAAAAGAGCAAGTTAAAGACTATACAGGAATAAAGAGGGTGATGAAGGCTATACAACAAGAAACAAAGCGGACAAAACATTCCATAGCAAAAAAAAGAGGGCGTAAAACTCTCTTTCCAAAATGCTCATCGCTTAAGCATAAAGCCAACTAAAAGAAGCATATATGCCTAAATCAACAGAATATATTCCTACCAAAACAGCATGAAAAAACTTCCACAGAGAAGACGTCCCACGGAATTTCAAGAGAAATACAAAGATTTACGCATCAAAGCAATCTCAATTATAATATTAGACAAAACTACAAAGCAAACACCCACGGGGGGCACACCGCAAGACACAAGAAAACTCCAGAGAAGGAAAACAAACATCCCATTCGGCAAGATGTAGACACCACGTGGATAAAGTAACATAAAAAAACCTAATGAGCACCTTTGCTACTCTACAAAGTGGATATAGAACATGCTATTCATGGGAGAGGAGAAGTTCAAAAAATCACATATTAATTTTGTTGAGCTAGGAAGCAGAGCAAGAAGATGTTATTCACCAGGGGGAGGTTATGAAAGAATCTTATATTAACATTTTCAAGCTAAAAAAGCAAACTTAAAGCTCGCTATTGAGAAAAAGTGTACCAAAGCATCATGAATTACCTTTGCCAAACTACGAGGAAGCCAACACAAAAGATGATATTCAGACGAAAAGTATCACCAAATCATGTATAACAAAACGTAAAAGCAGGAAGCAAATAATCCTGAATCATACGACAGAAGGTATGCCGTCAAAAAAAATGATTATCCCACCGTTTTTAGCGTAAAACAAGACTCGATGACGAATCTGATCTCCTCCTATTGCTCAGCATGAAAAGTACTCATGGACGGTTTGCGTAACGCAGAAGGAATCTAATCGCGGGGTTGATGTTGTAGCTAAGCCGTTTGTGGAGGTTAGCAGTGGACGGATTTACGCAGCGTGACGAGCGTCGGGGTGTGTGGCGATGGGCTACGAGGAAGGCCAGTTTCAGCTGAGAGTTTCTGCTTATGGAAGAGGCGAGAGCGCGTGAATATTCAGCAACACAAAGAGAGCGGCGCTATGTGCGCGGTGTGTCCCCATCGGGGGGGTTTCATGATTAAGATCGCCGGAGGGTGAGCTCATATACTCGGCATAGGAGATGGGGGATAGTGCGTGTGTGTGTGTGGTGGTGTTTTGGTTAGGTGTTGATACTTCCCCGTATGTGTGCGGGAGGGAGCTTTTTGTTAATGTGGATGCACCCCCCTGTGTGTGTGTGAGATCTTTTCTTCCTAAATGTGTATGAGCAACGAGAAGCCTGTGCGTGCGGGATTTTTTGTTGACGACAGGTGCACTGATAAACCCTCAGCAATGTATGATTCGCACATTTTTTTGTCAAGTTACGCAAGCAAGGGACAACTTGCTACATATGCTGTAAGTAGCTCTTGGGCGGCACGTGTTTACATAATGGCCGCACGCAAGCAGGTGAGATTCTCGAAGGCAACGAATGCTAAACACTAAAAAATACTGAAATATGGCAGACTAGTAGCAGAACTTGGAAGATGATTTTGTAGATGTGAACCGAGGATTTATCAAGAAAAGAGGATTAGCAAAAGCACTGATATGGAGGACACCAGCATTTTTATATGGGATATAGCGCGGTATCACGCCATAGAGATTGTGTAGAATCTCGTAAAGCTTCCTCGTCTTAACATGGAGATTGTGGGACTCTGCAAGTAAATTCACAGGAAAACTCGAGTAATTTTTTTCTGAATGTGGAAAAGTCTAGATATTTTTTAAAAGTAATGTCTCAAAAAATTATCCACCTGCAGATGCTTTTGCGCATTTCCGTAGCAATAAAAGCAGCCATTGAATGAGATAAATTGATGATTATCTTGGGAATCCATGAGGATAGCAATTACGGCCAGACAAATATCTCTTATCCATGCTCATTTCTAAAAACTATACATTTGCACGTGATGACCCAGCCGATTTATGTGCTTTTCATTGAGAACCGAATCGCTTGTTCAATGGTAAATGAAACTGAAACTTCTGGACAGACGCGTAGTTAGATTCCTCTCAAACTCTTCAGATTTGCTTGAGTGGGTGATTCACCATTACATTTCAAGGCTTTTTCTATGAAAAGCAGCGAAATAATTATCAGAGGCCTCGTTGCCGCACGCTCTCTTTTTTATCTAACACCTAAAATGGCACACACATTACCTAGCATCCAGCTGTGCTTGACTCCCGACTTATGAAGCAAGAGAGTACCAACGCAAGGACGCTGCTGAATCACATGGCAAGCCAAACATATTACAAGGGGTGAAAAATTGTAAATTTTCAGTGAAATAAGCTGCTTGAAAAAGGCCACCACTACTAGTTCTATAGCTACCAATTAAGGGGAAGTGACTCCCATTCAACCAGTGACTTATAATATATGCAGAAATTCATCGAGGCTAGCCCTATCGTGATAAAACTTCAGCTTCTAATTTTTTTCTGCCAGCCTAATACGATACAGGCTTGCTTCACCGCAATAGTAATCTCATTTCAGGTGCAGATCAGCGGCTCGTGAGCGGTGAGAATTTCTCCTTTTTGTAGCCACCAACCATGGTTTTTCAGTACAAAAATGCCATGAAAATATCCTATTTATGTCTTGTATAGTGTTCAGCACTAAAGAATGGATTTACCCAGCCTTATGCTCCTGCATGTTTCTTCAGCAAGCGGTGGATGCCGATGATTTAGAGCCTCCTGCCGCAATTTTTCCAAAATAAATATAAAAGCAAATCATAAAGGAAACAGAACACCAAAAAACAAAATACTTACAAAAAGAAAGCAGTATTATTTATTAACGTCGTAAGCTATCTAGTTCACTCTTAGGATTAAATTTTTCGTAAAATGCGTATATATCTCTGGGAGCATTCTTCCTCAAGTAGAAAGGGGCTGTCGAGGAAGGCATAATACCTTAGCTTTTTTCATTGAGTAGCCCTCCCTATTGCTTACTGCTTTCATACTAATGTTTTTGGATTAATATATTCAAAACATGCCATAAATTACTGCCAATCCGTAGTAATGAAGCATCGCATATATGGCAACCATTTGGGCTAGTCTGGTAATACAGCAAATATTACCAATAACGATGCTTTTGCCTTCTTCGAGGAGCACTACTTATATAACGGGGAAACTACGTGTACGCCGGTGGAGGAAAATGCTTGTACATTTTTCTCATGCACAGGTGTGCTGTAGATCTACATGCCATTCAAAAATATTCCTGGAGATATAGAAAAATTCACGTGATGACAGGATGCAATTGACGGTGATAAACTATAAAAAGTATGAAGTATCACATGTTGGATTAGTATACCTGGACACAATTGGAGCAAGACTGGACACATAAAACTAATGGTGTGTACAGATAGCGGAAACAAGCCTTTGGGCTTGCTCGTAGAGATATTAAGCTAATCAAGTACTACATGATGGATTGAAAGTACTATTCTATTACAGGTACACAGTATATTTCTCTGTTTAGCTTCTTCGTAGAATATGATACGGCATTCTTCAGGATGTCAACCGTATCGAGATTTTCGGACCTAGAAACGCAAAATTGTGCTGCGGGTGAGAAAGAGTTCACTGAAATGAAACAGCAGATAGGAAAATAAACAGAGAATTTGATGGGTGAACTCCTGAAACACGCTTTTTAGGATGCTGACGCAGACTAGTTTAGACTGAGGAATGCCAAGTGATACAGTAGCGGAAAACCACATTAAAAAGCGTGAAGTCAAACATGAGATTGGCATAGAAATTCATAATAGAAGCGGCGCAGGAAAAAGCCAGTTTATTTCATTGCAAGATAATGCTCCGCCATAATTTTATTGCGCATCGCGTAGAAAGAAATATCTGGCGTACTCGTTTCCATTTGTGGGCCTCCTAGGGTAAAAAAACTATATTTTTTGCGCGAAGCAGTAACCTTAATCTTAACAAGCCTTTACTTTCATAGAATTTCTTAGAAAAATGCTGCATTAAGCTTCCAAGTTAGGAATAGCGGGTGATTGTACTGTATTTTTGGGCAACACACGATACGAGCGCTGTCACAACAATTGCCACTGCAGCGATATTTTACACTGTGCCGTCATGGCGAGTTTGCGCAATTAAAAATAGACCCTACTATTCTATTGCCTGACCCAGGCTTACGTTTCGCACGTAAGGGGGAAAAGTAATAAAGCTTTACTTCATGAACATACATCAGCAGGACAACCTTATCCGAAGAAGACCCTGCATGTCTAAACTCTTATCTTCGCACGAATAACCTACCTTGCTGCCCTTATTCTTATGAAATAGTGGTTGCCACTATTTTCTCTCCATTTTAGTCTTTCGGTCTAGGTTCTCTGCATCTTCATTATGTCATTACTAATCTAGATGCCTTATTGCCTTTAAGCTTTTTCACAATGAAGCATATAAAATTTGTGGTCACAAAACGCTGAACGTATCGAATCAAATAGAGCTTGTAGCACTAACGTATCATTAGACAGCAGAATAGTAGCATCTCTTTAGAATCCGCCATTTTTATGAACTCTTGTGCACCACGAATAAATTTCGCACCCTCGATGCATGCAGATAAAAAACTTTTCATTTCAACTTAGTAGCTTAACGAATTCAAATTTCCCAAATGAAAAGAGGGTCTTCACGAAAAAACAAGTCTTGCATTGTACAAGAAAACTGATTAAGAGATTATGAATTAGTAAACAACCAGGTACTTTTTTGTACCGTGGAAGTGGGAAGCACAGGGCTACACCGTGAGGCAGATAACATAGGAAACTGTTAACCACAGCTCAGCATAAAATGTCGTGAAGCATCTACCATATCCTCTAAGTGTTAAGCAATTTTTTTACACTGTGAAGCATTTCCAGGGGAAGCTATGTGATATAGCAAGGTTCGCATGCCACTATTGCCAGTTTATTTCTAACTAAGCCTCGTGATTTTAGCACTGGAAAGCAAGAAATCTCAGTATTGAGAAAAAAAATAATGGCTAAATTTCAGCAAAGTCTATAATCTCGTGAATGAATACTAACAGGAAGACTTGCCAAGGACAAAATATTTAGTTATTAAGGCTAGAGGCTAGCTGTGCTGTCACAAGCTATTGCAAACAAATATGGTGTGCATACTGCATTCCTCGAACACAATGCAAATGTGCATGCAAATATATCATCTAGTGTTTCTTCATTATAGAACACCTTCTATCATTACCTTATTTGCTACTTTCTTATACCTAATATTTAAGGACATTTTTTATCACACAGGGTCCATCAACAATTACATCTAAGTTCCTACCTTGCAGAGGAGTGTTCTTCCACACTCTCCCCCACACAAGAACAATAACTGATAAAATATTTCATCCACAGTAACTCAAGCTCGCCTTTAGCACCATTCAATTCCCACGGCTTTGGAGATGAAGAAAAGTGTAGTATTTTCACTGGTTGTACTGCCTTCCAATAATCTTTCCCGCTGTTTGTTGACCAGTGAAATACTATACGTTGGGCGTTGTAACTAAATGTAAGACGCTCTTCAGGTGTAGAAGATGAAAACCAATTGGGGTAGTAGGCATTTAGAAAACCCGTGTCACCATGATCGTATGAGCTTAGAGTACCTATCAAACGCATCATGTCCTCATATACCGCTAACGAAGGCCTGAGCAGGATTACACCGGCATTGAAGCGATCAGGAGGAAGTACATCAGGTGCAAGCGCAGGAAAATTTATTATTTCTCTATTAAACAAGTGCTCTATAAATTCCAATATCAAGCAATCGACATCTATATAAAGCACTTTTTCATACTCAACCTGGTTCCATATGTGCAACTTGCTATAAAAAATAGAAGGCACAGAAGGAACAGGGCAGCTTCTCACTTGTTTTAGATCATTTGATATCTTGTTAGGATAAAACAGCACTGTGTCCTTTGCATCTTGTGAAACTCCCAATGTTCGAACACCCTGTAGAGTTTCAGAGTCTTGAATAGTAAGAACAGGCCTAGCTTCCGTGGTTGAATCCAATGCAGTCCCAATTCCTTGTGAGGACACCTCCACAACTTCGTTACAATCCTTGTTCGTCAATAACATGCTGTGCGGGGCATTGTGCTTTCCTGTGGAGATATCAGCAGGATGTGAGGACGGCCACACAATGTTTTCCCCTGCTGCTTGTATGGAGGGAGTACTCCCTTTCGGCCCAAATTTAAACCAAGCTGTCTCCTCCTTTCGTAAAGTGTTTTCCACATTTAAAGCCTGCACCCCTACGCGTTTCTCATCCCACTTAACTGCAGCATTTTCTGCAAGTAAAATGTCTAGTGGTTTCGATTCCGAATTGCTGTATTCGTCAACAGGCTTATCTATAGTAGGTACAAGCTTAGGGATGACCTCCACGGGAAATGGTAACATATGAGCTCTCCTAACAATACGTGAGACTGTTGCAGATTGAACAGCTGGTGTGTGTAGTAGCAGCAATGGAAATTTGGGCCTTTGCAGCGAGAGAGAAAAGATTAAAACCTCCAGGCCATCTGAAAAACTCTCACTTGCAAGGAGAGTTGCGTAGGCATAACTCCTTGACGGAGCCATTTTTCTTCGCTGTTCGCCTGGGAAATGCGCACTAACTTATAAAATGCCGAACTTCGTATAAACTGCTTCCCTGGGTTGCAAGATATTTATACTGAGGTATAAATAATCCCGTGACTACGGATGATACAGAAGTAAGCACCCTTGAAAATCATTACCATCTTCAAATAGTTAATTTTTTGCACGATTCATTGCTGTTAAAAAGTGACTGGAGCCATGTATTTGCCGCCCTTTGCATCTAATACCAGCTTAATCATGAGGGCGTACGCACGAACTGACACGACGCCGCGCAATTCTTCTAAAGTGCAGAGTATCTGCTTCTAATATCCGAACATATATTTCCTTTGAGATCTTAAGCTGCATTACTGGTTGTTGACTGGTGCAATTTTCGCTCTTGTCATTCGTACCACAGCATATGAATGCCGACATTTCAACTGTTTAAGATAACACACTAGTAGAAAAATATCAAAGGTATTAGCCCTAAGCATTACGTTGAAGATTGTACTTTTTACTCTATCCACGAAGAATTATTGATTAAACTGTAATTCATCGTCTTTTTGTGCATGTGGTGAACAGTTGTGCATGCGTCATTGGGTCGAGCGAAGATCACATAAACTACCTCCAACCTCATTGGTTTAACTACTCATACAAATGTGCAAACATAGCAAAAATATACTTGTCTTCATCATGCGTTTGCAAAACCTATTATTGCAAACTTTTAAAAGAGTTTAAGACTAACACACTTATAAAATTCTAGCTTTTATGTTGCAGCATCTCTTGTTTTTGGAGTGAGCTAACAAGGCTTAAGCTTACAGTAAATTTCAGCGAAAAGCCACAAAAAGAGCGAAGCCCTGCGTTGCTAACCCCTTTGACCGCGGAAACAATGGTTTTACAGTTTTAAGCGTGCTTTACTGATATATCTACGTACATGCGTCTACTGGGCTCCGCTTTCTGCTGCTCATTTAGGAAGGATAAGTGTCACACTTTCCACACGAAGCCGCATTACGGGATGGATAGAAGGTGAACATATCAGGCCAAAAAATTAGTTTCTTAACCCAGTTACATTCTAGGTCTTGACGCTAGTTAATTTAATGCCTCTTTTCAAGCCTTAAGTATGCAGAAACTATGGGTGTGATCGAATAGTAAAATTTGGAAAAATAAGATAGAAATGTAACAAGTATAGTTTTGCAACATACTCACGATAATAGATAATGGTATACAATGGAAGCCTTCTTATATCTGGAGTGGAGCAAAGGAAATCTCCTCGTATCCCTGAAGCGTAGAGAGCCTTGCGACTCCCATGTACGCGTGATATCGCGAGCTCTAGCTTCTACTACTGACGCGGTTAATTTGTTAGGTGCACGATCAAAATGGCATCCCATGTATATCACGTGTAAAGCAGAATAACGCACGTGAATGTTAGCACAATCAAAAAAGCATTTACACCAGATCCTGCAGTTCAAAGTGTACCCGGTGGCCCGCGAGATAAATTCATTCTAACAAAAAAATACTAGGCAATTTCAATCTTAGATTTATCATCCAATTTTTATAAGCTTTTTACATTCGAAAGAGATTGAAAATAACGCATAGCTCCAGGAGCGTACATTAATATGTGATATATAACCATATGGCTGAGGCAAAGAGTTTCCAGATAAGCATTGTTTATGTTCAAGAAAAAAAGACTGCGGTACGTTCATGCCAGCACAGTGCGTAGAAATTCGCTCTCTACAAGTGGCGAACGAAGCCCCTGAGGCTGATTCAGCACATGGGGTAAGCAAAAAATTAGTATTCACAAACTAAATTGTTTTTAAGTTTTTTGTTATGCTATATCTCCGGAAGTACTATTTATTAATAATCCATTATTGCGTCTGATGGCTATTTCCCAAAAATGTATTCGCGGTATCATGAAATTTGGTGATATGATTCCTCTTTGTATGATGTAAGAGAAACCTTGACAAGTGCTGTTTGTCATCCTCACGAGTAATGTTATCGCACCTTGAGGGTTTATAAACTGCATGTAAAAATTCTTCAGAGAGTCTGTCAAAAAGATTTCTATCTAACCTGTCTCGGATATTTTTCATTTACAAGTACAGCTTAATGGATTAACGCTATGACCCTATCCGTAAATTCCGTCGCTAGCGATTTGAGGTCAAACTTATCCTCCATTGAATTTTGGCAAAGATACAAAGCATACGTTTTTTCTGCAAGGAGTATACTATTACCATAAAGCCCCTGTGATTCACGTCCACGCTGGTGCTAATTGTTTTAGGGAATCGTGCGACCCAGGTATCTTGGCTGCTCAGGACTCCATTTTAAGCAAAAACACTATTTGTTTAAGCATATAGCATGCTTTGAATTATTTGCAACTATTAAATTAAGTTCTTTACGTTCTTTATGTTTATAAGTACTGCAGCTGGTTCCACTAGGTGACTTGAAACTGGTGATCTGAAGGAAAAAGTAGCGAAATATCTTCTAGTGGCAGTGCTACAGTAAGGCAGAATTTGGCAGTTGTTAACAAAGTGCGTAACAAAAAGTGCAGTGAATCCTAGCACTTCAAGATCGCTTCCCAACACAAGTAAGATTCGGTTCTCGGCTTATTAAATTGTCGCCTAAAATTTCGAAGCAACTATTCAGAAAGCAAAAATTTACCAAATATACCTAAGGAATCCCAGGCGATCCCTTGCACTGCGCAGGCATTCCACGCAGCACCTTAGGGGGTATAGGCGAAGCATCAGCTTCATTAACCAAATGGACGAATATCTCACGATGGCAGACACTTGTCAGCAGTTTGTTCCAACCCCCTAATTTGCGCATTCTGCTTAGCATCGTCCCCATGGGGGAAACGTGGTAGCATATGTTCTGATATTCATGTGCGGCAATGCCACACCTAGAATCGAGCCTATAGGCAAACTCATCGCTAAACAGTTTAAAGAAACAGAGTAGCCTCATTCATCACATCGCTTGCTAGTGCATGCCCTACTCGCTTTACCCTCTCAATACTAGTTTTATTTGTTAGCCTCCAAGCTATCCCTAAAAAACAACCTACAAATCCCTTGTATAAAGGCACACCTCCGTGCTGCATGATGGCATCATTCAATAGGCCAATACACAGCCGTTTCAGTAAATTACTTTGTACTTCATAGTAAGTATTGCGGAGTGATCACTCATAGGAAAGAAAGGCTACCTAGATATCAAGTATCTCATAAAACTTAACATAGTCACCACAGCAAGTTTGAACAGGTTATACCATGCTCGTCATGTACAACGCGCGGCATCTACAGGGGGAGATACTTGACATGCATCATTTGCACAGGACAGGTAAAAGCATATTACATGATACCCGTTTTTTTAATCATTTTATGGAGCTAGGGAGCCTATTGACGAGGTTGTAACCAGTAGCGCCCACATAATCTCACCGTGTGCATATATATAGCGCTCTTTAAGGTTAAACCCCTATTGCTAGAGGTACATTTGAAGTCTGCAACTTGTTTACTATGGGTTCACTCGTCTTGGCTGACTCCAACGAATCACTGGCTGGGCTACACGGTTTTACTAGCGCATAAAAACAGCACTGTTATGAAAACTCCTACAGATAAGAGCTTACACACCGCAAAAGCTCAGCATTATGCTGGCTGCCCACTGGTGCACCTCGTCATATAGCGGACAACTATTGTCCCTCTTCAGCCGTAAAGGGCGCCGTGGCTTGCCACGTCTAAAAATTTACATCTTCCCCAATATTCGAGGCCTTGTCAATCTATTGCACCGGCGTATGAGCTCAGGTAATGCCGTATCCCGACGATGTGACTGCAGCCGTGCACAGCGGGTTGTTAAATAAGCTCGTAACGTACCTTGCGATGTGCCGTAACCCGACGAAATCCCCCTATAACTCCTCGTACCGGCACACCTTCAAGGCGGTGTAGTGCGACAAAGGAAAAACATCGAACTGTCCGCCAGACTGGCCGCGTCGCCATCAGATCCGCGAATGCACCAGGTGTCTCAACCGCGCTCTTTCTTAAATACCGCCACCCGTAACATCACCAGCGGGCTCCCATCACAGCGCAATCTCTGGTACCTCCTGCAAGTCACTGTACGAAACGCGCACCCAGCTGGCCTCGGGGAAAAGTTACTGATAGGTGCAGTGGGGTCCTGACCGCACATAGCACCTATCCTCTCAAAAGGTGGCTTACTTCAGAGCGAAGACTCCTCCGAGAGCTGCGATTTGGTGTACTTACTGCACTGTCACATGAAGTTAGTGTAGCTTAAATGTAAATGTGTGATTGATTGAAGCAGGAACCGGAATTAAGTCGGAAATAATTGATCTTTGTGTTTTAGCATTGGTAACACTTAAAATACGAGTCTATTTCGGAGTACCTTGATATTAAGCGTTGGGGTAAGATGGTGCGGATTAAGCGGTAGTTTGCGACGAGGCTGTGGAAGATTCAATTTTGTGTAGGGTGCTGTATTGCTGGCGTTTGGCACCACTGCTGTGATAGTACAAGGATGATTTTTGTGGTGTTCGCAAAATATTGATAACTCTGTTTACTTTTTCATTTCGTGTAGTTGCACACACTTCTGTTGCTGCTTGTGATTTTCGTTGGTTATTTCAAATATTAGTATTGATACTGATAGGTGCAAAGCTCCGTCGTGAGTTGATTGGAGGGGGGAGTGCTGGTTTTTTGGCTGGGCTTGAAGGATATGACGTATACACTCAAATGGATGAACATCGACCGTGATGCATCTCGGTTGCTCTGCATCAGCGCGATATGATGAGGAATTTTGCGACTATATGTGGAGTGCAGTGTTGCTTGTATATTTTCGTATTTATCTCAGTGATGTGCATACTTTGCAAGGTAGTAACTCAACTTTTCTTGGCATTGTTTGCTTTACATTCTGGATTTCAAGCTGTGATATGCTCTATCTGTTCCCGGGTTGTTCCTCTCTTTCCTCCAGTTGCACCCAAGCAGATTTGTTAGAAAAAATGTGCTACTTTGTTCAGACAACCAGGATGAAGATAACTAATCGTTATACTTTGGCCACTGCAGCCTTGTGTGTGCTGCTCATAGCAGGAACGGCATCATCACAAGTTACAGCAACTAAGAATGATTCTTACTATTTCCTTAGTGTGAAATCAAGAAACTTGCAAGAAGATCATGCAGCAAAGCTTCGTGATTATCTTTCCACTTGGCAGCAATATAGTCGTTTCCTCGCGATTTATAAAAGCATCGTCGGGAGACTCGCGGCAGAAGCTGATATGACCGAGGCGTTTCGAGCCGCAGGGAGTCGAGACAGCTTGATCACCTTCGTGGTTCAATCGCTAAACGATGATGGCATAGATACCCTTATTGAAGCCCTCGAAAGACCAATAAAAGACGATGGTACTACTTCCGATGCGGTCAGTAGTCTTTTCACGCAGCATCAGGCGTTGTCTGGGAAGTTTTTGCCTCAGGATGTGGATCGGTATGTTCGTTTTTTCAATAGAAGCCCCCAGCTGGATGAGGAAAGTAAAGAATTCTATGAAGAATCCATAGAAGCTGTGTTATCTGAAATTGAACAGCGTGGAACTTACGAAATGGCTCAACTTGTAAATGCTGCAATAGCTTACTCTGAAGCATTATCGGGAGCTGGAGTTACGATTCCTGAAAAGGAGCGGATTCCCCAGATTGAGAGTGCAGAGGATTTTGCGGACTACATAACAGATGTGGTAACCTCCCCAAGTATTCTCTCTGACATACTTACCGCTGCAACCGCCTTGTCCCATTATGACATCGAAAGTGCTGTGAATGACATTCTTAATATTTTCGTCACAGCTAGTGCCGGTCAAGAGGTTATGACGTTTGAAGAAATCGCTGCTCAGCTACGAACAGATGGAAATACGGAAGATGGAAATACGGAAGATGGAAATACGGAAGATGGAAATTGGGAAGATGGAAATTGGGAAGATGGAAATACGGAAGGTCCAAGTACGGAAGATGGTACGGGAGTTACATCTCCATGGGATCTGATAACTGACAGTGAAATATCGGACTTCTTCCTTTTCAAACCCTACATGAAGCTAATTGAAGGCGACGAATTGACAAATGTGGAATGGGTTATAGTGATCGGCTTTCCATTAATAGTTTTAGTAATTGTGGGTTCTATTTTTGGCTGCATCTGCGGGTGCATACGCTGTGCGTTATGCCTGTGCTGCTGCCGTGGTAAGGCCTGAATTTAAAGTGGATAGTTGTGTGTTAGTGGACCTCATCTTGAGGAATTATAGGATCCAAACGTTCAGCTGGTTGGTTTCACTGCTGTACAAAGATATCGATGATGTTATCATATTGGATAACGACTAGACAAGCATCAAGCTTCAGCGTTTGATATTATTCTCCAAATAAAGAATCATGTCTTATGGCAGTATGCCAATGTTAAACAACAGATTATTTTTTCGTATATAGCTCTGGAAGTGGACAATGTCCTAAAGGGATTTACCTTTCAGCCTTAATGATAATTTCATGCCGATATGGCTATGGTTTCCGCTTCATGTTGTTTTATGTATATTCATGAAAAGGAGTTCACAATATTAGCAACCTGCAAAGAATAAGTGTATGATTCATGCTTGCAAGGATAGAAGTAGCTTTGAAAACTATTTTTTTGGCTTGCAATACGACATAAATCATCATGGAGGTAAATGATATGAAGATTTAAACATATATTTCATTTCTGTTTCAGCTATGTACTTTTGTATATATAGCTCCTGCTCATTGCACTGGTTTGTTTTTTATTTTAATCTGATTACTTAGAAGTGCCCATTTAATAGATCTTCTGCTTATGCTTCACGCCTTGTGGGTATATATCTGTGCTTTATTTGCTAGAGTTGTATGTTGAAAGCTCGCCTAGATTACTTTTTTATGAGCTAAATATTTTAGACATGTAGAATATGCAAATTTATTATATTTAAAGTTACTTATAACAAGACTGGCTATTTTAAATTTTTGCATCCAACTCGGCCTATTCCTTGCATTGCGACGATGCCCTAATTACTACCTAGTAGGTAATTTTTGAGTATTACTTCCAAGCAGCTACAATAGGCTACCAGCTAAAATAGGCTGATGTGATTTTGTAGCTTGTGGAAGGTAGTCAAATTTCATACTTACTATATTTTTATAATGGTATTAAGGTGCCTGTCAATCATTCATGAAATCCAGAATGTGTATGATTTTCAGTTAGGCGTGGTGTCGAACAAAATGTTAATGAGTTGCCTTTGTGTGTACTATGTTTGTGATATGTGCTCGTAACTGTACAGATTTAATTAACAAATTACATGGTGTCTGCATGAAGAAACTGGTTCTGTTTATGTTTTTGTGTGTTACGCGCAGTTCGCTAGTAATTCGACTTCTCGGTGTTAGTGTGGAATATTCACGAATAGCGAGACTTACTGGCAAGCGAAGTTTATACCATGATTTCCAAATTGGGATTTCTTCATCTGTTAGTTATGGGTATATTGACTAAGATGATTGCAATAGCCACAGCGTGGGAAAGCGAAATTTGTTGCGGCGTGTGTAGAGGCTGCACGATGTTGAACGCTCGTTGCTTCTTTGGTGTGAGATTTCATAGCTGGGGATGCTAGACATGCTGTCTTGTTTGTGAATAGCTTCTCATGCGGTATGTTTTGCATTGCCGAGGGTATCTCTCGTGCAGTGATGTATAGTACCTTGGTGCGAGATCGTGGAGAGATCATGAAGTGTATTAAAAGTTTCGTTGGAATTAGCTGGTATATTCATTTCCTCGCCGAACTCAGATTTGATTTATTCATCGCGATGAAGCGAGTCGCTTTAAGTGGACTGCCGCGCAATAGTGTAGGGAAATGGATTTGACTGCTCGTTATTACGAGGCTTCGCCAATACCCTGGAGATCTGCAGGATACACAGTTGTGAACTATTTCTTTGCGGAACGTGCATACGATGTAATTAGATTTAATAATTGCTGAGAGGTGAGGGTTAGCAATGAGTAAAGATTATGAGCGAACAAGAGTCCCGGAACAGATGTCTGTGATCCAACGGAACTATCGAATGGATGATGTGCGACTTGGTTAGTGTTTGCGGAGGCGTGTGGTGTGGGGTTGCCGATAAGGTGTGGGTTATTGCTTCAAATTCGCGGGAGGAGTTTGTGAAGTCTCGCTCCATAGGAGTAGCTGCTGCGTCAATCCCATCGACTCATTCGGCCTTCGTATTCGGCGAACTTTGGTTGCTCTGGTTGTGATGGTTCAATTACGATTTTAGGTGCATTTATATTGATTTTTCCGTGGAAATCACTTAGTGGAACAAGTTCTTTTAGGAATTACGTGCGTTTGTATGGATTGTACTTTCGATCTTAACGTGGATCCTATTGGGTGAATGAATGTTTGAACTAGCTTTGTTCACTTTATGCTTAAACGCGCGTGATATCGATTTGGTATAAGAAAATGTTCAGGGCTTGGAGTAGGTAACAGCATCATCTCTCGAAGAACGCTTGATCGGGTAAAGTTGTTCCGGAGAAATAGATGGTGTGGTCGAGGCACTCTCCATCCCTCTTGCCTGCCTGCTACTTCCTTGCCAAGGACTGATTGTTACGTCTAACATGCGTGCGTTTGAAGGTTGTTAGGTGTAGGTGATTATGGGAATCCGTTAAACTTAAGTTTCTGCGTGAGTCCGCACGGGATTTGTGCTGTTTTGGTGATGTCGCTTATCTAAATGCAGTGTCTTTACCGAAAAATAAGCACTCATACATGAAGCAATAAACGATGCTCTTTTACTCCTCAGCCACCGGGTAGATGATGCTTCACGTGAAGCAGTAAACCATACACTCAAATATTCCGCTCTCTCGCAGCATGAAGAGGGAAGCCACACATAGCTACTTCTCATCACTCATACATGAAGCAACAATCTATCCGCTCTTATTCCTCAGCCACCGCGTAGATGAAGCTTCACGTTAGGCAGTAATCTACGCTTTTGACAAAATACCACAGTATCTCAATGCGTTTACGGCCCGCCCTTCGAGTTAGTGCCTCTGTTATTCTCTTTTTGTTCATTTCCCACTACCCTGTGGCTATGTACCTTATTACCACCCACGATACCCTTTAAATCCCACGATGACACTTCCTGTAAAGTCGGGAATGCACCCGACTCGCAGCGACTCGTGGATAGAGAGGATCCACCAGAAGAGACTGGTGATGATGTACCCCCTTGCGGATTAAAGCAGCTTTGCGATGTGCCCGCCCCAAAGATGAGGGGATTCCAGTCATCCGCTACGTCTCCGGCTCCGGATGTATTGGGAGCGAACTTACCATTTACATGGCAGTTTTCACGAAAGTTCTTCAATGGAAGCAAAGTATGGAAGTGGTCATAGAGGTTTAGCTTGTTAGCCGATGCTCCCCCAGAAGGTAACAAGAAGTCCGGCAAAAATCGCCGCCATTTTTCAGGGATTTCTAGACTGACTGTTCCCAGGAGTAGAGTTGGAATGTTAGCACGCGGGTATGCATCATTGTTTGGGTGATAAGATGGTTTAGCGACTCCCTCCTTATTTGACTGTATTATATTCATCACCTTACCGCTATGAGGTAGTGTGTGATCCGTCGTTTGGCTGCTTCCCAACGATGTTTGCTCTTCAAGTACGAGGCAATCTTCAGTGGATGAAGACAAGGGTGAACAGCCAGAAACCCCGCTCTTTTGAGGGTATACACCGGTATTATCGCCTAACGTTCGCACATTTTCGGGGGAAAAAGTGCCTGGAAGAGGCAGCGTAGTTTTTTGCTCATCGCTTGAAGGGGGATCCCGATCAAAAGGGGGTGATTTGGCGGAGGCGAGGCCCGAGATTGAATGGTTTTCAGTTTCTGCAGCGGAGTCTCCCCACCTTTGCTGACTGAATGACGAGAAATGAAAATTTACCAGATTCTCTACTTGTCTGGCCGTATCCGATATCACTGCGCTTTCCATCAAACTACATCCAATATTGAGGTTTGCATTCACCAAATTGCACACGCATTGGTCCACATCCCGCTGCAAAACATCAAAAGGAGGGGTAAGGTCAGAGCATTTCCTACTTTTGGCGTGTGTGGAATCAGATTATAGTGAAATGCGAAGGATCCAGGGAGAAGATTTATGGAAGATTGGATTTAAAGATTTGCGAAAAAAAATCTAGATTTTAGAGGGTAAAAGTTTGGAGTCTAGACTGAAGGACACTAGAAAAGAAGGGCTTAAAAAATACACCAGGCCTCATCGTACTGCTACCCGGTTTCTTATTTAGCAAGGAAAACTATACATTCTACATCAACTGTCCAACACACGGTAAAACACTTTCCTTGCTCATCCCCCATGCGCACATGAATCATTTAAAACATGAAGAAAAAACAGTGAAGACGCCATGTATTTAGGAGGAAGTAGGGCCATGAAAGCTGAGGAACTATTGGTATGTTGAGAGGTGGGATACTGCACATGATCACAAATATTGCGGGACATTGGGAGGAAACGGGGGGAAACGTGGGGAATATTGGGGAAAATAGAGAAATATTGGAAGAAATAGGGAAACATGGGAGGATAACGGGAGGAAATGGAGGGCGAAGCGGGGAAATACACGTAAATTAGAGGGAAATTGGGGGAAACTTGTGGGAAAACTGGGGAAAATACGCAAAAATTGCGGAAATTGGAAGGAATTTCACAGAATTCCAACATTTTTCATCTAAAAAGGTTGAACTCAGCGAGAAAATTGCCTCCGTTATCACAGCACACACTTTTTAGCTCTATATGAATGTGATAATAGAAACCAATGTGCTTCTTCAATGAGGCACAAATTCTTCACAAAACAATCAGTTCAGGCACAAAAATACCACACGGCAGAAAATGAAGAAGCGCAGCTTCCACGCTAGTAAAGATGAAAATCAGGAGTTGCACAAAACCTCTCCTCCGGTTACTTCAGCGTAATCTAGCAAAATGAGCACACACATGCCCTACAATTAAATGATATCACCACCAATTCTCCAAGCAGGAAACTGGAAAGCAAAAAATTCATTTCAAACATACGCACACAGTTGAAGTGCAGTGAGAGTGGTATACTTAGCCCTTTCTCACACCAAATACGAACCTCTGATTAAACTATAAACATACTGCAGAGACTGGTTACAAGGGTGATACGTGTGTGAAGCATTCACAAGAATCTAAAATACGCTAGAGGCTTGCGGAAAAGGTGTGTTGTATGTGTGCCGTATCTGAGCATCGAGAAAGCCCCATTGGAATCGCGTCAAAAGCACTGTGTGTGCCATATCTCAACATTTACAAATCAAGAATAAGGTTCGTTTCAAAAGCACTGTTTGGGTACAAGTAAAGACGTCTAAATTCATCAGAAAAAACGCACTTTTTGTAAAGAAAACAGCCAAAAAACGCCTACCATCTTGAACTGATCAATGAGATTCTGTTCAATCAAAAGATCCACCAGGTAACGTCCAAAGAAGAGCTTGAAGGGCTCACGGCAACTCACTAGAACTAATGAACTAGCAATTCCTGCAGCCATAAAGAAGGCGGCTCTGTGAACCATAAACTCATTGCTCTCCGACGCAAAATCCTTGGTTACCAGCTTTGACGTTGTGTGAAACGCTATAGAAACTGTAAAGCAAGTAGGGAGTGTATACACATCGGTTATACGGCTTTTATTCTAAACAAAAAACTATCTTCAGAGAAGAAAGTGGAGGTCTTGGGGTGTATATACACTGTAAAGAGAGTGAAGTGATAGGTGTGCCCATTTATCCTGCTAGCAGCACCGCTTGTAAATGTAGTGGTGTATAAGCCATCTACCACTAGCAGCGTTTCGCAAAGTGAGATACGGAAAACCATGAATATCACGCAGACACACAACGCACACCCAGAAAGTAAAGCATACAACTGACCTGAATGATCCAGCATCGCGGGAGATATCTCTGCGATAGTCTTTGCTATAGCTGTAGCTATCAGAGGCCTTAGGTCTATCATCGAAGAAAACATCCCAAAGTCATTGATAACAATCTTATCATGGAAGGTGAGAACTCCATTCAACACTCCTACATCTTCTTCTGAAGCAGGAAGGTGATGCGCAACACAAAGCATTCAAAAGATGCAGAAAAATGGATTATCCAGGGGATACACACATGCACACAAGCCATCGGGAAACTCTAGCATTCAGAACACACATACACCACCAAGTTGTAGCATCATTACACCACTAGATCATACATAAAACCATGTATACACACGCCCCTCCGCCTCCCATACACAAGAACAACATCAGACCCTTCACCTCACACACACAAACCTCTCGAGAGATCGTTAAACCTCGAGATTTCCTGAAGTTCTCGTTGTTGGCCAGAATCTTCCACCGAGAAAATTCCTTGATTTTGAAACTCTCCCTGCTTATCATGCTCACCTAAGGCAGCAGCGCTGCTGCTTGCATCTACTGCTCTGCGAAGAGCAGGATTGAACCCCCCCACAGACACACCATCTTCATTATCTTCAATACTACCCCTATAATAGCTTTCATGATCATCTCTTCCATCTCTCAAATCTGGAGGTCGGTATGAGTCAAAAGAAGGATGAGGGCTCCTCGACAAGTCGCTATCCATACCTTCTGCAGTAACGCTCTGATCGTAGTGTGTGTTGCTCATTTCAATGGTGTGTCTATTGCCTATATCTATAGCCATCCTACCGCTAGCATTGCTACCCGCGATGCTCTCACTGGCAATGAAATTCCCACTAGCAATAAAGCTCCCACCACCAATGCTTCCCCCACTGATGCTCCCACCAGCACCATGCTCCCCTCCACCGCCCCCACCCCCTCCAAAGAGATAATGAGAAGAAGGCACAGAGAAGCCTACGTTATTCTCACGCACCCCAAAGCCTGAAGCAAAGGGAGAAACAGGCCTACCATCCACACCATAAGAAGCTACTACGTAAGGCATCTTCACCCCATTATCGTGAGCAACCCCCGCTCCCCTCATTACATCGCTACTCGAAGATTTCACACCACCACCAACTGGTGGAGTGTGGGGGGTGTAGATAATAGCCCCACCACCAACCCCACCACCACCACTAGACAGCCCCTCATGTGTGCTGCTAAAGTATTGGGTAATATCCAAGTGTAGAGCTACAAAGAGCTGCTGAATCTCCACCACATTCTCCTCTGATAAGTCAGGTAAGAGGCTGATATTTGCTAAAAGTCTCAGCATCGCATTCGTCCAGGGATTGGGGGGGGTGAAGTTCTTTGATAGTCGTACACCGTCTATAATGTGGCAGGCTAGAGGTATGATAGCTGTAGAGAAGCTAGGCGTTATAAAGAGCTGTAAGAGCAAGTTCTTTAGATCTAGATCCTTAGTCTTCAAAGGCTGATCTCTTCCAAAAGTTATCATTCCTAGCCATAAGCCAAAGTTTCTTAACACTGAGACAAAGAGGAGGTTGGGATAGAGCGGATATCGCGATCTCAGCATTGCCCCTATGCACTCGTGTGTGAGCTTTAGGAGGTAGTCTGTTAGCATAGGGAAGTGCAGCTGCTCAATGAGTTTCAGGTAGACTGCATGCTTGGCAGGCTCTTCGCTGACTCTATACTTTA